>JALBCR010000053.1:662500-955000 GCA_030710515.1 Abscondita cerata | reverse complement strand
TAGGTATATAACAAAGAGCAGATGACAACAAAATCAGTCTTTAGAGTAACTTCTAAAAAAGCTAACAGCATGGTTAGCGAAAAGTCAAGCGGAGAGCAGGACAAATATGGCCCAACCCGAAAAATAACAATCTTAGGTGTAAGAAAATCTGATAACTTGATTGAAACAAAAAACTACAATAAATGTAGATATAAAAGATATAAAATATAATTGAACGCTAGGCGCAGACGGAATAACACCAGAACTGATCAAATATGGCGAGAAACAAAAACGTATTCCGAGATTATAGCGTGTCGAAAAGGTAACCGTAGTAGCCAACGTTTCGCTACTTATCGTAAGGGGCTTAATCAGGGCGGAAAACTTAAAACAAAAGAAAGTTCAAGGTAGACAACTGAAAGTCAAGATATGTTTTTGTTTCAATAATGACTCTGGCCGTGGAAGCCTCAATGGAGCTTCAATGGGAAGAAACTCTAAAAATATTACTAAACAAATACATACGCGAATGAAAAATACCAAAAGAGTGATACCGGTCTTGATTAAAAAAAAAAAGAAATAGGAATAACTTGAAAGGTTTGCATCTAGCAGGTATAAACTTTAAATAAGTCCCTGGATATATGAACAATTATTAACTTTTTAAGAAGATACAATCTCACCTGTTTACTTAACCGAGAAGAAACATTTTTATAAAATAAAGATGAAATAATTACGAGATAAATATCAATAGACGGAGATTAAGAAATCTATGATATGAGGATATAATATTAAAAGCTAATAATGCAAACTTGCAAGAAAATGCGTACTGAACTAAAAGAAACATCAATACAAATGGACCTGGCATTAAATATAAAAAATAAATAATGATACGATCCCAAAACAACGAAATACAATTTGAGAAGATTAGATTAAATAATAAAAAATTGAAGAAATGAAAGAATAAGGAGTGTTCAAACAAAAAATTGAGCTGCGAAGGTCGTAGAATTGAATTGATTTAATTATTTTTTTAGTGTTGAACTCTACATAAATATAATCTAAAAATTAACAGATATCAATGTTTTCTTAAATACATTGGATTCTAACCTAAACATTAATCAGCTTTGTTAAAAAAAATGACCAAATGTCCATCTTTTATTTGAACACATTACATAGACTTGGGTCAAAAATTAAGAATTGACGAAGGCCTACAGAAAGCAGATCTCAAACGAAATTAAGACAACTCAGAAGTGTCGGACGCTCTTTAACGCAATGGTACGATAACCATCACTGAACAGAGATAGATAAAGAGAAATGGGAAAACTACATTTCCACATGAGGATGAGTGATTTTTATTAGAGAGCAATACGTACCACTTTTACAACATCAATACCGAGGTTGAAATTTTGTAACATTTTAAACAAATTGTCTATGATTTTAGAATTTTTATCTGATTATTGTGTAAGATAGTGACTATTATAATATGCATTAATTACTATTTTTATAATTAAAAAAATTCAGACTAAACTTTTTATGATATTGATTTTGCATTTCATTAACTGGTAAATGTACGGGCGTGGGTATATCTAGAATTGTTCTGCAATATTATTTGCATACCGTTCTGTTCGAATAATTTATATTCGGAAAGAATTAGTGTTAAAAAATAGTTTTACTACTAAATTGCTGTTGCTGCCGAGTTACTCATAAACCTACATAGTTCTATAGTATCGAATTTCAATTGAATGAAAAATCATAAAGTATTCTAGAAAGTAGAACGTACGCAATATAATATTAATTTCTTATAATGGTAATTCTTATTTGTATTTTAATTGCATGCCGTTTTGGCATGTATACATCATTTCATAATGGATTAATACATACACTTTTATCGAATAGCGGAAATTCCAATTATGAAAGAAACTTTTCATTAGTATTAAAATAAATCTCAATATATAAGTATACGGATTAGGTGTTTAGTATTCGTAATCAAATCAAACATAGCAAAAAACCATTTCGAATTCGACAAAATTGGAGCAAACACATTTAATTGATCTGTTGCAAGATACATACATATTAAAATTTCTATCCAAGTTCGTTTTAATTAAAAAAAAATTAAGATCCGTTATACGTGCTTAACAACATATACAATTTTAACAAGAGGTACTTGTTTGTTAATATAAATACACCCTTAAACGAGAAATAAAATATTAAGATTACAATTCTTTAAACATTTTAATATTCTTTCAAGATGCACCTTATTTATTTTATTTTTCATTTTATTGTTTCATGTTCACAAAACAAAGATGGTCACTTTGTGGATGTTATGCCATTAAGTAGTTTATTACAAAAAAAACGAAAATACATCTGTATGGCAATTTTCAATGCTTTAACTTAGTGTTATTTGATTTTTAATTAAAGTTTTAGTTTCGTGTGACCATTGTCAATAAAATTTTTTTGTTACAGTCCTAAAAACACGAATTCTATGCTAAAATTTGGTTCTAAAATTAACGATTTGATGGTTTTTTAGTATTTTGCGATTTATGCCATTTTTGGTCTGCAAAATATTAATAATTACACTTAAATACACTCCTCGACAAAAGTGAAGCGCTTCATTTTATTGATAAACTCATTGAAAATTATATTAAAATTTGTATTTAAAAACTAAATCATAGTATTTTAATACAGTTTAGTCATTTTTATACATAGTTAATAATCAAAACCTAATCACAAACTTACGTACTAAACATTACAAAAAATTGAACTTTAAATTTAATTTTTTTTTTAAATTAAGGACCTTACGCTGCCAATCTCAAACACCACCTTAAAGAGGAGACTTTTCTTTATCAGGCCCTTTTGGCTGTTTTTCATACTTTTTTTTCGTTTTTAATGATCGGAAAGTTTGCGTTCTATGACATACAACTTTTACCAAATTCAACTTTAAAATTTATTTTTTTTGAAAAGTTAAGGACCCTCCGCCGCCAATCTTAAAACCACGTTAAAGAGGAAGTTTCTCTCTATCAGGCTCTTTTGGCTGTTTTTCATATTTTTTTTCTTTTTTGTAGATTTTAATAAGCTGAAAGTTTGCCTTTAATGATATACGTACTTTACTATATTGAACTTTGAATTTAATTTTTTTTATGAAAAATTAAGGCCTTGCCGCCGTCAATATAAAACACCACGTTAAAGAGGAAGCTTTTCTCTATCAGACTCTTTTGGCCGTTTTTTATACTTTTTTTTCGATTTTAATGAGGATTTAAATTAACATTCTATTACATATGTATTCTACCAAATTAAACTTAGAATTTATTTTTTTTGTGAAAAATTAAAGGCTTGTCGCCGTCAATCTCAAACATCCTCTGTCAGGTGTTTTTGACAGTTTTTCACTTTTGATTTTTATAGATTTTAATAAAGTTTTTTAGTTTACTTTCTATTGAATATGTTCCCTACCAAGCGCGTCCCCAAGTGGCGGATAGAAAAACACTTCGGTTAGTGTTGCAAAGACGCTTGTCTAGTTTACAACTATGGTTGCTAGAGATTAAAATGGAGTCAGATTGTGCTCAGCACATCCGATATACCATGCACATCTTGCGACGTAGTCATGTTCTCGGGCTGGATGTGTCTTGGCTTAACCACCTAGCTAACAGGAGTCAACTTCTATAAAAACTTCAAGCCAATGTGGACCAGCATATGCCAAGGGATAAATGGTTGATGGCTCAAATTCAGTATATAATATTTGATCTCTGGATACTAGGTGCCCTCCAGAGTATATAACCTTATCCGGTAAGAGGCTTTGCTAGATGGACTTTTTAAATCCTTACTTACTTGTGGGAACAAATTAAACTCTGATAATTTAAATAAAAATAAAATAGAAGTAGATAACCCCTCAAAACAAAATCCTTAACCTAAGGAGGCTGGCTGTGTGGTGCAAATTTCAAATAATGTAAGTACCTAAATTCGGATACTCCAACACCGAGGTTAGGAAATTAACCGTCCTGAAGAACAAGAACTTATCTTTCCTAAGCCGGAAGGCAATTCAAAAGTCTCAGGACAAAAATTCCCTTGTTGCAAAAACCAAAATCCGGAGATAAGGAGGCAAAAAGACGTTTCATATAAAGGTGCCTTAGAAGGAATCAAAATGGGGGTGATGTCTACGAGATTTCCATCTAAACTCCTCACCACTGACCAGGTGGACCAAATCTGTTCAGCCATTAGTGGAGGCTGATATATTCTCTCTTATTTCTCAGAATTTAAGACGTATGTCGTGAGCCATCTTAAAACGTGTGTCGCGAGTGTTATGCTGCGACGAAAATCGTATTTGGCGCATATGCTGCATACTTCCAGCGAGGGAGTCAATTACTTGCTGTTTTTCTCCGCACACTTTCCCTAAGAGGAATCTATGGGTTTATCTAACTTTCCCGAACTGTCAATACCGTAGCTAGCAGAGAACCTTTATTCTCGAAACTACACTCGACAATTACAGCTAAGTTTTAGTATTTAAACCACTTATTTATAATAATAATGCGTATGAAGCTCAAGTACATATGACGTAAAACTGCTTAATAGCTAATTTTTACGTAACTTTTATCGGTGTACGCTCCTCAACCGGACGTGTGTTTATAATCAGCTCAATAAGGACTAGGACGATTTATTTAGAGCGGTTGTCGTAAACACAAAAGGCTTTTTGGGTTTGCGGGAGGTACTTACCTTTTCATTCTAGTTTAGTTTTATTGTAAGTCGCCGTGTGTAAGTGATATGTGTACGCAGTGCCTTAATAGCAGCCAATTCTTAATTTGAATGATAATTCTAACTCAAGCGTTAACTAAAGCTTACCTGAAATTCGACACCTTAACTAAAAAGCCTTATTTATTGTAAGCGAGGCTACTGCAAACGCACGTAACTATATACGACAGTTCCTCTATTTCTGTCAAAATTTACTAATATTTTATGGTTTGTTATACTGAATTGTTTGTCTCTCTCTCTCTCTCTCTCTCTCTGGTTTGTGTTCGATTTATTAGATTTTAAGTAAAACCTGTTGATCTTCTGTTGGTCGGTTTGTTTTTCACTTTATCCAGCAGGTGGCGATTTGTTAAACCAGCAGTCTATTTTCTTATAGGAATCCACGCAACTCTCCGACAAAGCCGGACGCTGCTGCTCTAACTTTTATATTCCACTAATTTAGTGCGCTACATCGAGCCGATTCCCCTTTATCTTTCTTGTTCCGCTAGAGCCGTCGGCTCTTTTTGTTATTTTATAAACAACAACCGTTACAACTTCAAGGCTGTTCTTTATTCCCCAAGTCTTCAGAGCTGTCGGCGAAGAGGATTTTACATCGGATCCAAGAGTAGAAGAATTGAGTCAATACCTCTACATGGAGAGTGACAAAGAAGGAGGCGAGGGGTACTTCTGCACTCCTAATCCTCTCTATTAAGTCAAACAGTGGAATACTTAGGGAATAAACTGTTCTACGGTTTCAAGGAGGTGCCTATTAAAATTAGGAATCCTCATGACCAATGGAGGAGAAGCATCAAAACACAAGTACTTAGAAGGTGGCGCAAAAACTCTTATAAACTCTATGAAGCAGAAGGTTCTTGATTTAACCTTAGTGACTGGAAAGTGTCTGGGGCGACGTCACTTTCCGATCACTGTTTGGTCATGTTCAAATTTGAGGGTTTGCATGACAAACCAAATACACAAGGTTCTTAATAAGACCAACTTGGAAGGATACAGAAGTAACTTACATGATTACATAAAGAAAGTACCGACTTAAAAAAGATCAATAAACGATTTGGAGAGAACAGTTCAACTTACAATGAAGGCCATAACGAGGGCTTTTGAGGAAAATTTAGCAATAAGCTAAATCAAGTTGCGAAGTAAGGCTAGAAGGGTGTTTAACAAATCAAAGAGAACTAACAACTGGGAAGAAAACCGTAAAACTCTTTAATAAAAAAAAAAGCCAAAGTATGAAAAACGGCCAAAGCCAATAGATCTAAGCTTCCTCTTTAACGTGGTGTTTTATTTTGAACGCTGCAAGTCCTTAATTTTTCATAAAAAAATTAAATTCAAAGTTTAATTTAAAAGTACGTATGTCATTGAACGCAAACTTTAAACTTTATGAAAATAAAAAAAAAGAGTTTGGAAAACGGCCAAAAGGACCTGATAGATAAAAACGAGCTTTATCATAGACTTGAGCAAAATGTGAGCAAATTGAACTCAGGGTAGTGGTTTTATTATCATCCTTATATCATTAGAAAGCTCATAAAATATGAGATGGTACCATTTGAAAAAATCAAGTTATCCGTAAATTAGGGAGTAAACAATTGATTTGCATATTAAAACTGCAAAAATTAAATAAGTTATTCATTTTATTCAAAACGTCAATTTTTCCGAAAATGTAGAATAACGTGAAAACCTTCCATTTTAGAACCATATATGATTCATAAAGTCACGTTAGAATTGCCCAAAAAATACAAATTTGCAATAAGAAATGGGTAGTTCCATTTAAAAAACATAACTTTGGTATGTCGCGATTTATAGAACAATCTATATAAACAAAAATAATTTTAAAATGTGAAGCTCATTAATCTACATAGCTTGTATTAAAAATGTTTTTTTCTAAACCTAATATTTTCCGAGATATAGCCCGTGCATGCTCTAATGGCTCACCCAGTATAATAGTGTATATCTGATTAGAGTTTGGATATAATCTATCAAGCCAAAAAAGCCGTTAACCCAGATCGATTTTCAAATCTTAGACTATTTACAAAAATATTTATTTTACACATTTTTTATTTTTTTTTACAACATATCCATACGTTCTACGCCTCTACGGTAAACGTTTGTTTTTGTTGTACTCCTCTGTTTTTTGGTTTGTACTTATTTGCGTGTTTGTTTTCAATTTTATGATTTTCCTTTTTGTGATTGTAGTCAGTGTCGTTCGTTGGCGTTAGTCCGGTCAGTTTTATTTTTTAAATTGTTTGTTTTGTTGAATGGTTCACGTTAATTTTGTCATTTCTTCCCTTCTTTGGTCTTCTTCTGTTGAACTTATATCGCTTGCTTTCCTTGACACCCTCTTTGTTCTCATATTTCATGATTTTCTACTAATTCTTTTACTGTATCGTTGACCACGAGTTTGTTATATGTAGTTATTATATTATGGCCTTTGCTTTTTTTCATGTATTTTCCTATTAATATCATCAAAGAATTTCATGCTTTTCTCATGTCAATTTTTTAGTTAGTCCTACACAATATTTAACATTGTCAAAAATTAAATAAATTCATGATTTTTTCATCAATTCCATTATCAAACTTGATAAAAACTATATGGAACCATTCCTATGTTACAATTTTCTAGTAAAAAAATTATCAAAATCAGTTAACACAATTAATAAAAAATTGCCTCACAAAATTAAAGATAAGTTTCTCATAGATCCCGTCATGAAATCTTATCCAAGTTAATGGAATTGAATTACCACCTTTCTAATAAGAGTGGTTTTATTAAATCAGTCAAGGTAGTAAAGAATGTTCGTGGAATAATACCTAAAAAAAAACTTCTACGAATTGTTATGTTTCAAAAAAATATTTATTTTTACATGTGGTGTGTGTATATTCTATTTAAAGTAAGTTATCCTTGACTTTCGGATGAACTGTTAAAGGATAAAATTGAAAAATAATGACAAATTTTATTAATAACTTGTTTATGAGTAATGATTTTGATTACCGACATAGATAGTTTAAAAATAAGTATTTTACTGTAAATAACTAACAAGAATGCTACAAAAAATCTGTGCTTTTCTTAAAATGGCATACAAAACTGAAGCACAGGTAATATTTACATTGACCGACTTTATCTTGTGGGAATTAATTTTAACCTAAATTATTAAGATCAAATTTCAGCACCAGTCCCATTTAAAAAAATTTCGTATTATCGCTGTTATTCCTTTTTTTCTAACGCAATGTTTTCTAAAATTTACTTTCATTATTTTTTTCAAACAGCCTGATCCCGACACACCCATCGCTTAAAGGAATTAATAAGATCAATACATTAGATCATCATTTGGCTTTTACTTTTCATATATCCCGTTAAAGAATATACTTAAATTGTATGTATTGTTGCTATTATACGTGTAAACTGTTTTAGCAGTATCATGATAATAATCAAAATATTATTCTACGAGCGTATAAATTACAACGAACGACGTTAATTATACAGTTATAATTAGGTACGACACATTATGCAACGCAATCATATATGACGTCGCATTTAATTGGAATATTATAGGTATGGTGTGATCACATTTCCATTAGGTTTTCTATTGAAAGATGCACAAATAGTGCAGTTCTTAAATATCAATCATTAATAAATGTATGATATGCAAAATATGAAAATATATTCATTTGCTTTTTAACTTTTTTAACATAGTAAGAAGATTATCTTAATCCACTGAAATTTACAGTGTAATTATAATAATTATTTATCTTTTTTTGCATAATTAAATTAAAAAGACCACATAATATTGTCACCAAGTTAAAAATAAAGAAAAAACTTAAAATTTACATAGATCATTACGTAAAACGTATAGTTATTAAGAAAAATGATTTGATATTCAATTTTTGTAATTGAAAGAAAATAACTAACATAAATATGCAAGATTGAAACGAATATTTTCTAAATGTTCAACGAAGGATAATCTAATTTAACATGCTCTAGTTTTAAATTGTTTACAATATTATGCAACCACTCAAATCTTTATGTTAATTTTTGCACTTAACAATAATAAAACGCCTGCAATTTATCACGACTTGAATCAAAGTGAGGAAAATTAATTAATATGCCAACAATAAGGTTTGTCATAATCTTGATGAATAATCGCGTTTAAAAATATAATATTAATTGCGAAGTGATTATGACACGTTTAGCCTTAAGTCCGTCTAACAAAAACTGTAGGCTGTTCTAGTTTATTTTCTTATGAGAACGATGTATATATATAACAAGCGTGTTTGCCTCATTATCGAAATTATTCCATATATTTTCTTTAAATCGTTTATTTTGCAAGCATTCACTGACCTCCATCGTAGCTATTAAATAACTTCAAAATTCAGGTTCTCCTTATATTTATGTAACAGACTCGGAAATCTGTGGTTGATAAACATTATCGGAATGTTTTCTAAAATTTACGAGCAAAACCGGTGTTTAGAGCAAACCAAATTTAATGGTTGTATTAATTAATTTGCGCACGATTTTATTGGTTAATTAACTTATTAGGAATATACACGTACAAATTGTGAAACACATCTTTACGAATGTTCTTAAAAACACTATGTAATAAATATTTAGGCAGGATTTTATATTTTTTTTTAAGTCGTCTTTAACTGAAGCAAAATAAAAAAAATATTTTATTTAGAATGCGATTGAAATAAAAAGCTGATGTTGAAATTAAATATTCGTTAAATTTGATTCCGAACTAACCGTTAGTAATATTCGGAAATTATCCCTCGAAAAATCAGTAACGTAATAATACAGGATAAATAATAGTCCCAAACAATCCCAAAACTTTTAATTACATAAAAAAATATGGATTGTATAATGTGCTGGCAGAAACAATAAAAGTAAATATCATCATCATCATCATCATCAACCAGCCTGAGACGTCCACTGCTGGACATAGGCCTCCCTCATGGCATTCCACCTTTTCTATCTTGTCCTGTCTGAATCCAGTTGGTTGTTATTCTTTTTATGTCGTTGGTCCATCTGGTAGGCGGTCTTCCTTGGCTTCTATTATCGCTGCGTGGCCTCCACTCCAGTAATCTCCTCGTCCATCGGTCGTCGCACATCCGGGCTATGTGGCCTGCCCAGTTCCATTTTAGTGTAGCTATTCGCTTGATGACGTCCGTCACTCCTGTTCTTCGCCGTAATTCCTCGTTTCTAATGTGATCTCTCAGGCTCACTCCAAGCATCGACCTTTCCATTTTCGTTGTACGACCCTTAGTTTTTCGCGGATGTGGATGTTAAGGTTAATGTTTCCGCTCCGTAGGTAAGGACCGGCAGAATACACTGGTCGAACACTTTTCGTTTTAAGCAGATAGGAATGTCGCTTCTGAAGATATACCTGAGTTTCCCATAGGCAGCCCATCCAAGGTTGATCCTCCTATGCAGCTCGCAGGTCTGATTGTCCCTTGAAATGCGCATCTCGTGACCTAAGTATACATATTTATCGACCTCTTCGATTTGGGTGTTTTCGATCTTGATACGTTCACTCAAAACCAAATTAGTCATGATCTTGGTTTTAGGGAAATTAATTTTCAAACCAATCTCGGCGCATGCGTGGTTAAGTTCGTGGAGCATTTGTTTTATTTCTCCGAGATTGTCAGCTACAAGGACTATGTCGTCAGCGAATCTGAGGTGATTAAGATTCTGTCCATCTATGGTGATACGTCTTGAGTCCCAGTCGAGCTTTTTAAATGCATGTTGTAATACGGTTATGAAGAGTTTTGGGGACATAGGGTCTCCCTGTCTGACCCCTCTTCCCACTTCGATAGATTGGCTGCTTTCGTGTAATTTAATCGACATATTGTATATGTTATAGATCAGTTTTGAGTACCTATAATCTACCCGACACTCCTCCAATGCTTTAACCAGAGCCTTTAACTCGACCGTATCAAAAGCCTTATGAAAGTCTATGAACAAGAGCACCAATGGTCTATTGTACTCAACTGTCTTTTCGATGAGAGTCTTGATACTTTGTAAATGATCATTAGTTCCAAAAGCAGATCGAAAACCGGCTTGTTCTTTTGGTTGGTAGAATTCAATCTTCCTCTCCAGTCTTGATGTGATCACTCTCGTGAATAATTTATATAGGTGGCTTAAAAGAGTTATGGGGCGGTAATTTTCAAGGTCTGTCTTATCTCCTTTTTGTGGAGGAGTATGGTGGATGCCTCTTGCCACTTTTGTGGAATAGTGCTATTCCGCAAGCAAAGATTAAATAGTGTTCGTATTTTCTGTAGCAGAAGGGGCCTCCAACCTTTATTGCTTCCACGGTCACCTCATCTTCTCCAGTTGATTTATTATTTTTCATCTTTGACAAGGCTCCACGAATCTCCTCGATGGTGATTTCTGATATCTCCTCTGAGCCTTGATTGATGATGCCTTGCCTACGTGTTAAAATGTTGGGGTTTACCTTTTCTATCTGGCGGCTTGTGTATAGCTCGCGGTAAAACTCCTCCACAAGATTGATCATTTCTTCTCGATTTAATGTGATCTTACCTTGCTTGCTTTTTAATTGAATTATTTCAGATTTGCCCGTAGACAGTTGTTTTCGTAGTACTTTTGTGCTCTTGTTTCTCTCTATTGTTTCTTGGATCTTTTTGCTGCGGTAGTTTCTAGCATCCCGTCTGATCGTCTTTGATATTTCTTTATTTATTGCTTTTAATTCTTCGTTGGTGCTGTCTCTGTAACCTCTCATTTTGTCACGCTCAAACATTAGGGTTTTTGCCTCTTTACTAATTTTTTCTTCCTTTTCAGTTTTAGGAAAAAATCTATCTTGGCTTTCCTTCAATGCATCCGAGACAGCAGAGTTTAAGCTGTTGATGTCTGTGTCTGAATAATTGCTATCTTGTAATAGGTTGTCAATATGTGCTTGGAACGCCTGAGAATATGTCGGTGTTGTTCGTGAAGTTCTGTCTTTTTTCTTTACCAGTCTGTATCTTTCTTTACGAAGTTCTATCTGTAACTTACATCTCACCATCCTATGGTCACTTCCGGTCCTACAATTGTTAAGTACCGTTACGTCCTTCACTAGTTGCTTTTTGTCTGCAATAATGAAGTCTATCTCATTACGGGTTCTGCCATCTGGGCTTTTCCAGGTCCATCTCCTGTGTGGTTTTTTATAGAAGAAACAGATCATTAGGTATAAGTTATTTTGTAACAAAAAGCCTATCGATGATTCCCCTCGATCGTTTCTGCCTTCAGATCCGAATTTGCCTAGGCATACCTCTGACTCATTCTTTTTAAAACCAGTTTTAACGTTAAAATCTCCGCAGATTGTGGTGAATTGTGTTCTTGTATCTTTTAGAGCTGACATTATATCTTCGTAAAGGATGTCTACCTCTTCATCAGTATGGGACGACGTCGGAGCATAAACCTGAACGACCTTCATTCTGTACCTCTTGTTTAGTTTCAGCACTAGGAAGGCTACTCTAGAGGAGATTTTCTTAACTGCTAGAATTTGATTTTCTAATCGCTTATTGATAATGTAGCCAACTGCTCCTTCCGACTTTTCTTCTTCTCCGGCGTAGTAAAAAGAGTGCCCTGATTGTAATTTTATTAGGCCCTCGCCTTGTCTTCTGACCTTGCTTAGTCTTATAATATCCCATTTGATCTTCTGTATTTCAGATTCTAGTTCGGTCATGTTTTCTTCCGATAGAAGTGTTCTTGTATTATATGTTATAATATTTAATCTTTTGGTGGTCGTCTTAGTGGTAGGTTTCATGCGCGATTATCATTGGGTTAAAGAAATTAAGGCCTCAGTTATCGATACGACCACACTGTAAAAAAGAATTATTTGTCTTAAACTCTTTGAAGTAGGCAGGACCAACTCTCGGCCTACTAGATTACAAAAAAATTCACACTCTTCAACCAAATGACCGTCAAGGTTGTAATAAATTTTAACGAAAGTCATTTTTTTACATTTTTGTTTGTTAATAAAGAAATACAGAAAATTAACCCGTCAACACTATTTTGCAGGTCACTGTCATCATTAAAAAACATTATAAATAGTAAAGGACCTAAGTTAGATTCTTGTGTTACTCCGCTATTGACACAATATTTTTGAGAAATGCATCCTCCAAACAAAACAATCAGCAATTTGAGTAATAGTAACAATTGTGTTAGATATCGGTCAAGCGGTATTATTATATTTGAATTTCGAGGTTAATTTTATATTAATTAATTTGTCTTGTTTTGAAAAGAGTGTGTATGTGAGATATATAAACAGAATTTTGAATGATGGCAATTTTTAATATAAAAACATGTTTTATGTTTCGTTAATATATTTATTTAATAAAGTGTGGGAAAAATTTTATAGCTCTTTAAGTTTAAGAGAAAGCTGTGTTAACGGACATTATTTTTGGTCGCCAACGTCAAGCAATTTATTGGGTTTTGGACAGATAAAATTTTGGAGATTATTTTATATAATGGAGGCAGCGACAAGAGATATAGATTTGCTAATGTCACATATTGATAGATTACAAATTGAGATAAATGACTTGTTATTAAAGAACACTAAAGATGCAGTTGAACTTTGTAAGATTAAATATGAACAATTTACTAAAAAGTGTGAAAGGTTGATTGATTTGAAAGGAAAATATTTAGATTTAATTTTAAAACAAAAGGTCTTGACAAGATTGTACTTGATAAACAGTACAAAGATGAATATGAGTTTATGGAAGAGCTGAGAGATTTTGACACTGAATTAAAGTTTAAAGTAGAAAATCACAATGTTCCTGATGCAGTTAACGTACCTGTTCTTTTTAAGTCTGTTCCAGGGTTTAAAAAGCTAGAAATAAAAATTGAATCAGAATTTGGTGGCAATCCATTGGATTGGATTTGGTTTTGGAGTAAATTTAAAAAATTTCATGAAGATGAGAAGCTAAATAATGAGCAGAAATTTCACTACTTGCTTATGTTTTGATACCCAAATCCATGGCTTATAATTTGGTTTCTACATTTCCAACTACCGAGGAAAATTATGTGGAGTTATGGAAAAACAGGTTTGGCCGTGATAACCTCCTAGTACAGGTTTATGTAAGACAACTATTGACATGGTGATGCATAATGCTTTACAAGGCAAGGTACGTGGTGAATTATCAATACTTTATGATCGCCTAAGAACATATTTGTATGCATTAGAAAATTTAAGTAAAAAGAAAATTAAGTTCACTGATTTTTTATCCCCATTAGTCAAATCATGCTTACCTGATGATGTTCTTAGGACTTGGCAGAGGCAATATACAGATGCTGATGATGATAATGTGACTGATTTAAAGAAGTTGATGTCATTTATTGAAAAAAAAGTGAATGCGGAAGAAATAATTAAGCTTGCACGTTCAGGTTTTGATTATAGATTAGAAGATAAGTCAGAAACACCTACTAGACTAAAATATGAAGTTAAGAAAGTGCCTAAAGCTGTTACTATCATTGGTGTAAACAGAAAAGAATATCTGTTAAGTACACAACGTAGTCGTTTTCTTGTATTTTTTGTAGCAAGTCACATGCAAGCCAAGACTGTTTTCATGCTTCCAAGATGAATCTAGAAGAACGCAGAAAAGTATTACTTGACAAGGGTGGCTGTTTTTCTTGTTTACGTACAGGACATAGAAGTGTCGGGTTGCACCAAGGTGTGTTGTTTGTAGTGGCCGCCATTTTCCAGTTATGTGTAGCAAAGTAAGAACTCAGACTAGTGGTACAAATAACAGGACAGATTTTGCACTTGTATCACAAACCTTGGTTAGTTATGAAACAGAGAATGTGTATCTGCAAACTTTGTTCGTTAAAGTATACAATGGGAGTCAGAAAATTTTAGTAAGCCATTATTGATACTGCTTCTCAGAGATCATATGTGAGTAACAGAATTATTTGTACTTTGAATTTGCCTATGATTGGTGAACATAATGCTAAACATGGTTTATTTGGTAGATCAACTACTGAAAAGAATTATTAAGATTTTGTAGTTATGAATCAAGAAAAAATTTGTAATGATGTGCTTACTTTACCTATTGATATTTTTAATGAGTTAATGGAGCAAGAAAATATGGCTGCATTGCCAAGACATGATGCATTTTCTGAAATTGAAGTTCTTATTGGTGCTGACATACGTGGCAAATTACTTAGCGGTAAGAACCGACCACTACGAAAACATGTTATTGTTGTTGAATTAAGATAGGCTGGACGATTATGGAACGTAATAAAAGTGACGTTAACGCATCTTCTGAAGTTCAATCTTACTTATTTATTCAAGATTCATCAATCAGTAATTTGTGGAAATTAGATTTAATAGAAATTTCAGATCCTGTAGAAGTTCGTACCGTAGAACAAGCAGGAAGAGAGACTGTTTTGAAGTTTGAAGAAACGGTGAAAAGAACAGCTGAAGGGAGATTTGACAGTCGACCAAGACATTATTTTCTTCATCGCTCGGTGATTAAAGCAAGCAGCATCACCACTAAGATCAGGCCAGTATTTGACGCGCCAGCAAAGCTAAAAGTAAGATTGTCACTCAATAATTGTTTGGAAAGGGGTCCAAACTTAATCTAACCAATTCCAGATATCCTTGACAGATTTCGTGCCGGATCTATTGGAACAATTTCAGACAAATAGAAATTGAACCTGTAGACCGCGATTTTCTACGTTTTCTTTTACCAAAGATTGGTGACGTGATATATAGACATTGTAGGATAGTTTATGATGCGTAATTAATAAAAAACGCTCTGACAGAAAAGATTACGAAAAGATTCATTTTGTCCGGAGTTGATCTTATTGGATATTTATGTGCGATAACTGTACAGTTAAAGAAGGTTCTCCAACAATTATGCGAATTGAAATTAGGTTGTGACGATGACGTTTTGGAGGACTTTTGTAACGAATATATAAGATAGTTAGAACAGTTAAAATTTTTACCCGAACTGAGAACTCTAAGATACACAGGTGTTATGAAGAAAGATGCGACTTTATATTGTTTTGTTAACGCATGTCAAGAATCCTATGCGGCGTGTGTATTTGTGAGAACTATGGACGAATTTGGAAAGATTTCTGTGCATTTAGTTAGAGCTAAAAGTTACAATTCCTCGACTTGAACTGCTGTCATTTACTATTGGAGCTCGACTTTCACATTCTATTCGAAAAGCTATTGAAAGAGAAGACATGGTAACTTATTATTATACTGATTCAATGACAGCACTTAGTTGGATTACAAATGACGAACCATGGAAGTCTTTTGTTTACAACAGGGTGCAGAAGATCAGAAAAATTAGTAATCTTGTGTTCTGGTTTCATATCCCTGGAGATAAAAATTCAGCAGATCTACCTTCCCGAGAAACCAACCTACGCTGCTTACAGAAGGAAAAGTGGTGGCAAGGACCTGCTTGGTTATACAGTTCCTAATTCGGTTGGCCAGTTCAGAGACGATTCATTACTGAAAGTGAGGAAGCAGATAGGGAACGAAGATATAATGTTTTGCAAGTAATGACTTCTACGAAGACTGATTATTTAGTTTTAGTTGCGATTGCAATTATCATAAAATTCTATAAATGATAACTTGGATAATGCGTTTTATTTGCAATCTAAAAACTATAGAAAATCGTATTACAGACAAGAGTTTGACGATTGAAGAGGTTGACCGAGCACAGCAAGTTCTTTTTTGGTGTGTTCAGAGGGAATTGAAGATAGAGAGTTTTAAGAGGAAAGAACTATTGCTAGATGAAACCTGTATACGGAGGGTACGAACACCTTTGCTTTTACGTGAAGATGAGACGGATTTTATTCTACCCGTTTTGCTTCCTGGTGATAATCCTCGCACAAAAAGGATTGTAGAATATTATCACTTTCACACCTGTCATGCTGGTTCAAAAATATAATGGGGACTACTTAGACTGAAGTTTTGGATTACGAAGGCCAAGCGTGTTATACGTTCTATTGTTCATTCCTGCCAGCGTTGTCGTCGTTTTACTGCTCAACCACTTTTTACTGTGGTTGCTCCTTTGAGATGCCGTTGTTTTCGAAATCACCGGAGTGGATTTGGCTGGTCCAATTTATTTGCGTGGCAATCAGAAACCTTGGATTGTTTTTTACACATGTGGAGTATATCGAGCTATTTATTTGGACTTGGTTAAATCTATATCTACGGACTTTTTCCTTATGAGCTTACGTCGTTTCATTGACCAAAGGAAAAGACTCTGAATTATTTACTTTGATAATGGTTCTAATTTTGTGGGAGCGAATAATGCTTTCGAAGAGCTAGATTAGGAGCGAATTAAAAAAACTGAGATTGAACGAATTTGGTGGAAATTTAATCACCCTTCAGCAAGCTGGTGGGGAGGGTTCTTTGAGAGGATGATTGGAATGGTTAAAGGTTTCTTGAGAAGGGTCCTTGGCAGGTCGACACTCGATGAAGCAGAAATGCAAACTGTATTTTGTGACTGCAAGGCTGTAATTAATTCCAGGCCCCTTACCTACTTGTATGAAGATCCTGGATTTATGATACCTCTTACTCCTTCTTTGTTTATGTCCAACGATATGATAGGGGCTATTGTTAGTGATATAGACTACATAGATTTAAATGCTAAAAGTCTTAACAAGAAAATTAAACATCGTCGGGTGTTATACAAAAGACATATATTTCGAATTGAGTACTTGGGAGAGCTAAAGAACCGCCATAACAAAAAAGTTACTCGACCAATTGAAGTATACAAAGTTGTTCTGATCGCTGACGATAAATCTAAGCGATTATTTTGGCCCTGAAGTGTTCTGGTGACCGCTCCGAGGATCATGCCTTATCTAATTCTGTTCCTGACCATAACGTTTTGAGGGTTGATGTTCTACCTGGTACAGTACCTGTGTTTTTGCTTGGTTCTAATTGTTTCAGGGTTTGTGTCCTATCGAATAGCACGAAGAGAAATGAAAATACAAACGAACCCAAAGATCACATTGTCTAAGTTTCCAGGTTTGGTAGAAAAGCTAGGAGGCCCAACCGATTTGACCTATTTAATCAAGTTATTTATAACTGAATTAATTTTATCCTCCAAAAATTACAGTTATAGATTTATATCTTAATATAGATTCCTTAAAGTGGAGGGAAGAAATAGAGTCACTACATTGAATCAAGGGTAGTGACTCTATTTCTTCCATCCACTTTAAGGAATCTATATTAAGATATACGTCTACAAGTTATTTATCTTTTTGGGACTGATTAGCGGGGTCCCAAAGGTCGGGAGTGATGTTAGATATCGGTCAAGCGGTATTATTATATTTGAATTTCGCGGTTAATTTTTTAATAATTAATTTGTTTTGTTTTGAAAAGAGTGTGTATGTGACAAATGAACAGAATTTTAAATGATAGCAATTTTTAATATGAAAACATGTTTTATATTTCGTTAATATATTTATTAAATAAAGTGTTGTGAAAATTTTATATCGCTTTGAGTTTAAGAGAAAGCTGAGTTAACGGACAAATTGTCCACAAACTCCAAACGATTCAAGTTTTTTTAATAATACACTGTGATGTTCCCTGTCAAACGCTTTTGACAGATCGGTAAAAATTACATCTACTTGTAATCTCCTATCAAGAGCAGATGAAATATATTGAGTAAATTAGCATACTTTCGTTTATGTAGACCCACTGCTAATAAATCAGTGCTGCCGCTCTGAACTTATAAACCGGACGTTTTCCACACATTCGGATAATTTAAAATAAAGAAAAAAATATGACCCAAGGGAACAATTAGACATTGAATACAGCCCGTAAAACAAACCCTGGAATTCCATATGGACCGCATACACCATTCGCTTTAATTCTCTTTGCGTCTTGGATAATGTCACTTTTATTGATAGAAAACATTTTAAGAACATTCACATTATCATTGTATAAATTCACACCAGTAGAGGAACAACAAGCTTTGTCTCAGTAAACGCAGGCATTCCTAGCATCACCAAAGCATATACAATCACAGATATAATCACAGTTGTCATTACTATATACCCCATAAAAATATTGCTTGCTGTGAAGTTAAAATTTGATCACGATGAATCATTCGACCAGGTACACTAGTAGTTCTCTTCTTTTTGTTCATAAATTTCCAACATTTTTGAGGATCTCTGTGTAAGTTATTTTCAGATTTCATGGTAATCCTTGCAAATGTCACGCTTAATTTCACGTCTTAACTGTTTCTTTTTCCGATAAGTGTTCAATTGCTTGTTTTGTACTTGAATTTTCTTTATACAGTGCAACCTCGATATAACAAATAGCAAGGGAACAAGTAAATATTCGTTACAACAAATAATTTTTAAACTGAGGTTTGTTATATTGAGATTAGGTTGGTCTAAAATTCGTAATAAAGAGTTTTGTTTACCTCAACATTACGTACTCATCTCGTTCAGCGCTACATTTTTTCCAAATTGGCACGAGGTACAACATTTTTATCAATTGCACAAAATAATACAAAATAGGCACTAAATAGTGTAATAGGTGAGTTCGGATTCTGCCCATTTGGTAAATTAGACTACCTCTTTGAAGTAGACAGAACCAAATTGTTAGAATCCAAACCTAGCCTTTATCTGAAAAACCACCCCTGGTCATTATTCAACTCTAGAGTAAAGTAACAATTGTTACCACCAGAATCAATCAATACTAATTTCTGCTTTTAAATTATTTATTAACCGATTTTGTACCTTGTGCCATATTTGAAAAACCACCTCTGATCATTATTCAACTCAAGAGTAAAGTACCAATTTTTACCACCAGAATCAATCAATACTACTACATTCTAATTTGTGCCTTAAAATTATTTATTATCCAATTTTGTACCTCGCATTATTAATAAAAACCAACCCCTGATGATTATTGAACTTAAGAGTAAAGTACTAATTTTTACCAGCAGAATCAATCGATACTCCTACATTCACAGCATGCTAATTTGTGCTTTTAAATTATTATTTCCCGATTTTGTACCTCGTGCTGTATGCTGTGTATGCTGTGAACAGTAGTGTCGATTGATTCTTCTTTTTTTCTAAAATGGCAAGATGTACAAAAATTTTTACGTGGCTCAAATTAGCACAAAATAGTGTAATGAAGTTAATTGTTGAAGTACTACTATTATTTTGCACAGCTTACTCAGACTAGTTGACTTGACTAAAAACTTAACACAGAAGAGCCTTTATCATGGTTTACGTGATCCCGAAGGACCGTAGGGTTGTGACAGCCCTGTAAATTTGATAACGTAAGCTTAAAAGATACCTAGTGGGAGTACCACATAGGTACATAATCCTTGTCTACGTGAGCCGAAAAGGCCGTAGGGTGTTTATGTTCTGTAGATTGGAATAAAAGACAAATTGACACAATTCCTGGTTTATGTAAGTCCAAAGGGAGGTAGATTTTTCATGCCCTGTAGATTGGAATGTACGACTAACTAACATATACCTAACAGTTACAGTAATGTTGAATTGAAAATTGAACTCATAAAGAAAGAATAGCTACCCTCAGTGGAAGGAAACAGTCCTGTCTTGGCGCAGCAAAGAGTGAATAACACCCGCGTGAGTACTATAATAACTAACTAACTAAAATGCATGCTTCTGTCTGTTACTAGTTAATTGATGGTTGCATTTATTACTGCAACTAAACGCCCAAAGATACGTTTCACCTCACCACACGGATCCAGAACCGGAAGAATAATAAGATTCTTTATATCAATGAAAGTAACACGTATTTAAAGTTTGTTGACAAATATATTCCTTAAATATTCTTATAAAATAAATAAAAGAGAAAAGTTGTTGGAAATTCTATTGTCTAGAGCTTTTGTTTGAAATATTTTTTTTATAAAACGCAATTTCATTTTCGCCTTGTAAGAGTTTTTAACTCGTCTTAAGTAACTTGGGCGCGCGATACCTTGCTTTGTCCCAACACGACGCGACGTACTGACGTACGTAGGTAGCGTTTGATATAATGGCTTACCAGTTAGATTCATTTAACTATTGTGGGCCTATACTAAAATGTTTAATTCGATTTTACAAATTGCTTCAAGGTGCACATTGTATTCATAAATGTGGACTTTTTCCCTATAACGTATCTGAATTTTACTCCGCACCTTATAAATAAGATGTCAGAAAAACCGTCGTTTAGATTTTTATTTATTTATTCATTTATTCGTATAGTACATTTTTAACATTGTATTCTGATCTATATGCCCTAGAAAATCAGTATGAACCTGTATAGTGTGTTGACGGAACCGTGTGCGATTGTGGATTAGTTTGTCTTGACAAATCATTTGCTTTAAGGATTAGGAAAATCACTAAAACATGCCAACCTAAGTACGTAAACATTATAGAACGTATTAAATAATATGGTCTTGTAAATAAGATCATAAAGTATAAGAGCACAGCTATTGCATGACGACATATGATGAACCGGTCCAAGCGCCAGTCACGATAATTAAGTAAAAAAAATAGTAGGTTATAGAAATAGCAAACAAAATAGTGGAAAAATAGATATTCAGGTCATAGAATACAAAATAGAAACTATTGCCTAACTTCAGATGTCCTTCAGATTAGTAAGCCATAATACAGCTTTGTCCGCTAAATTATGAATGTTCACAAACCTTCCTTTAAACTTTGTTAATTAACAATCATCCACAATATGTGCAACATTATCTGGTTCGTTTCCACAGTCACAATTTAGATTAGAAATCGCACCCCTTTAAACGACATAGTTTTGAATAGCCTGTTCTTATGCGATTTACTTTTGACCAAATTTTTCTTTTTTGATAAAAGCCCGAGACTTATTGTTAGATCATCAATGAGATGTTTATTGAAAACATCAACTCCAGACCATAATTTTGTCCACTCTTCAACTTCAGAAAAAGTTGTAGTTAAGTAGTCTTGCAATTATACAGGACTTTGAGATTTAAGTCTTTTAGCGGGAGGATTCTCAATATCATTCTAAATTGGTAAGTTTTTGTTAAGTTAGCATTTAACCAATTCTTTTTTTAACGCAGTTTTTTATCAAATTTTCGATGGAGTAATATTACAAAGAACAGGTAGCTAATCGAGAGGAGTTGATTTAATGGTTCCACTAATTATACGCATAGTGCAATTCAACTGGGCATTTATTATTTTTGTATCACTATTCAACTAGAAAGGAGCACAATATTTTGGTGTAGAATAAACTACTAGGTGTACGAAGTGTCTTTGCATCTGCTTCCTAAGTTGTTCCAGCTAATTTTTGAATGACATTATTTCTTGTATTTATTTTATCTTTGACTTTTGGTTAATGATCTCTATAAATTAAAACGTATCTAAAGTTAAGATTATTATCTTCCAGGTTGAGCCGTGCTCGTCCTTCTTTCCTACGTTCTCTGCTTGACGTTTCGCTAACCATGCTGTTATCTTCTTCAGAAGTTACTCTAAAGACTGATGTTGTTGTCTTCTGCTCCTCGTTATATACCTATGTTCCGTTACGGTTGGTTCATATCGATCAGTGACGGGTAGTTGGTTTTCGATGGTTGGTTGATCGTCTGTTTGGTATCGACTGTGGCGACATTTGTTTTCTTTGTTTTTGTGAAGAGTTAGTTTCCACGTGTTGCTTAATCGGTAACCATCTTCTCGATTGAAGTTGTTTTTGTTGTTGTTATGTCCAACTTATGAACTGGCCCGTTACGTGCCTAAGTTTCTACAACCGTACGTGGGAAGAACTGAATCTTTTGTAAAGAACTCCGAACACTTCGTCGAATTACTGATGACTCTGGAAGTAACCAATGACGATATACTAGTTAGTTTTGATGTGGAATCGCTATTCACTAACGTACCAGTCGACGATACACATAACATCATAAAACAATTGTGCACAAGCCATGTGTTAAGAGAAGACATACCAGAGCTAGCAAGAATATGTCTGAACACAACTTACTTTCTATGGAACGGAGATTTCTACGAACAAAAATCAGGTGCAGCCATGGGATCACCATTATCACCGGTTATTGCGAATATCTTTATGAAAGCATTCGAGCAAGAAGCCATTCAATCCAGCGAACAGAAACCAAAATGCTGGTTCAGATACGTAGACGAAACCTTTGTCATATGGCCCCAATGGGAAAGAAGCACTTACTGTATTTCTTAACCACCTCAACACTCAGCACAAAAAGATCAAGTTTACTATGGAGACAGAAGAGAATAAGGAGCTTCCCTTCCTGGATGTTCTAGTGAAACGAGGGGATAACAACAAGTTGGCTCATAGTGTATATCGTAAAAGACACACACCAACCGATACCTCCATGCCACATCACACCATCATCCACAGCAGAAGCGGTCTCGAATCAAAACTTTATTGCATAGAGCTAACAAGATTCCTGACGAGGTTCACAAGATAAAAGAACTTCGACACGTCCAACAAGCCCTAATGAAGAACGGCTATACCAGAAAAGAAATAAGAGCCGCCTGTCGCAGAAAATCCGAAAAAGAGAAGGAACAGGTCGCCACTTACGCTCGTTTGCCATTAATTGCTGGAGAAACTGACAAATTAAGAAAATCATTGGAGAAGAAGAATATCGGTGTCAGGTTTGGAACGGTTAGAAAAATCCAGCAACTACTACCTTCTAATAAAGATAACCTGCCGAAACTCTCAACAAAAGGGGTCTACCAAATTGATTGTTCATGTGGAAAGGTCTACATTGGTCAAACCGGATGCAACATAAAATGTAGATTAAAAGAACATCACCGAGACGCCAAGTCCAGAGCGGTAGATTAATCAGCAATCGCAGAACATCTACACGAAACAGAAAAACACATCATCAACTTCGAGGAAGCTAAAGTTCTATCAAGGACTAACAACTACTATCCAAGGATAATCAGAGAATCCCTAGAAATTATGAAAAATAAAAATAACTTCAATCGAGAAGATGGTTACCGATTAAGCAACACGTGGAAACTAACTCTTCACAAAAACAAAAAAAACAAATGTCGCCACAGTCGATACCAAACAGAAGATCAACCAACCATCGAAAACCAACCACCCGTCACTGATCGACATCAACCAACCGTAACGGAACATAGGTATATAACGAGAAGCAGAAGACAACAACATCAGTCTGCAAAAGCTAACAGCATGGTTAGCGAAACGTTAAGCAGAGAACGTAGGAAAGAATGACGAACACGGCTCAACCCGGAAGATAATAATCTTAGTGACAACAGCCGCAAAAGCTTACATTCATACGTATCTAAAGTTACTTACACTTACACTTAACAAACTTTTTGGACGATAAGAAGTGGGGTCTGTAGGAGATTTAATTTTTTTCTAATTGTCACGACTTTACATTTCTATTGGTAACTTACCAGTATTATAAATGTCATTGAGAAATATAAGTAGCCACTTCAAAGAATAATTTTCCAAATTTTTCATAAATTCTGGATGTATTTTGTCAAATCTGGCTGCTTCCTTTAATTTTGTATTTTTTAGTTCATGTTTAAGCTCTTCTATTGTAAAAAGTCTGGATATCTCTTCTGAGATAGGTGTTGATTTTCTTTGCTTTTGTAGACACTTTTTACCTTGGGGATAATCGATTTTTAGACTTTTACTGAGTCTGAAACGTTAACCAACCGAGAAGCAATAGAATTTGGAGAAATGTTCGTATTTGTTTTAGCAGATTGATTTGTAGAACCTAATTTATTTAAAAGTGCCCAGCTTTTACGACTTAAATGTACGACATTCATATTTTCGATTAATGAATTCCATTTGTCTTTTCTTCCATTATTTAGAGATGACAGTACAGCATCCCCAGTTTCTTTTTTTTTACTTTTCTAAATATAATTTGTTTGTTTTAATCGACCAACATGGGACATATTCCTTTCAAAAACCACGTGCAATTGATTTTTTTGCTGCACATTTAATAGCACTTACAAGCCTAAAATAATTATCAGAAACCGGTGTTATCTATCTAAGAATAGAATTGAGAGACCTTCTAAAGTTTGCCTAATTAGCTTTCTGGAAATTTTACTTTAGTTTTCGTGAAGATTTTACAAACGGAATTTGAACTCCAATGTTGACTTTTTGGAAAATCGTTTAATACCATACGTTTTGATTGTAATGGAACCATGTCACTATATATTGTCACTAAACACAAATCCGGGCTGTAATCGTTTCGCCATTGATTGGAGTAAAATGTATTAATGTCTTTTAGATCGTATATTAAATGTATGTTTTGAAACTCCATCCACGTTTGTAACGTTATTCCATTGACATCGTTGTCTTTGTAGCCCAATAATGTGTTATAACAATTAAAGTCACCAATGTATACACATAGATGAGAAAAAACGACATTAAAACTTTCTGGTCAATATTTTTTTGACGTATGTAGCTATTCCATAAATGGAGATCTCAATAAAGTCTACTAATTGAAAACCTTTTACTATAGCTTTATTGAGTGTCCACAGTGTGTTTCCTGTAAAAGTAAAATATCGACCGCATTCAAAGATTAGACAAGAAATCTGATTTACTCTTACTCAACCCCTCAACATTAATTTGTAGAATATTTGTTGTGTGCCCTATATTAGTGTGTGATTGTGTTTTGTGAAACTTTGCGTATGAGTTTTAAATATAATAGAGCAGCTATGATTACATTTTGAACACAATCAATCAAGCCGAAATAGCCGTTAACTTACACAGATTTTAATATATTTACAAAAAAATTTATTTTATACTTTTTTTATTTGTTGTTCGATTTTTTACAACGTACCTATACTTTGTATAGGAGCGATGTGGAGTTCTGCGGTAAACGTTTGTTTTATCATTTAAAAAATGTATGATTTTATTGTACCCTTCGGCTTGCGTAATGCGTTTTTTTGTTTGTTTTATGTTCGTAGAATAATTTTTAATGTTTTTCCATAGAATGTTTTAAAAGGTTTTTTACGTAAACACGTTAAGATGCTGACTTATAGAATTGGAATTTTTTTGTTATACATTTTTTCCAAATTCTCGCTGTTGTAAGATTTTTCATAACAGGGAAAACTTATATTCAACACATGCGTAGAGGTTCCAGTTTTTTTCAGCACACATAATTCCTTATTCGTTATAATCTGTTCTATTTTTATATGGTTTTATTTGCTTCTTGTGTCAACTTGTGTACCATACTTTCTGATTGCAATTGAATTTTACACAAAAAATTAAATAAATTTTGCAAGTTGCTTAACAGGATATAAAGGATTGCATACATATAAGTTGTTACCAAATATTTAATGAAACGTGTAATACGAAAACTAAATTTTTTAGTTAATATTTAAATTATGTTTAAATAGAAAATTAATTTCCTTTGAGTTCGAAAGCACACTCATATCTTTAACAGAGCAATAGATAGCAACGACAAGAACAAAGGAAGTAATTTGTTTTCATAGAGTTTACAAAATTAACTAGATAACGTAGTAGTTTAAGTTAAACACAGTTTAGCCTGCTTTTATTAAGTATATTATTTACGGAAGACAACCTCCATGAATACATAACAAAAGGGTTTTCATTAAATAAAACATTAATTGTTTAATAATATATACACCTAGATACAAGTTATTACATTCTGGTTTGTTTTAGAATTATAGGTAGCTAAGACATTTATATTCAAAAAATTTTGTACCGAATATTCTTTACTTTAAAAATAAAATCTAATTTTATAATAAAATTAAAATAAGAATGAAACACCGGGAGTAGTGCAAATGATATTGATATTTGAGTAAATAAAAAAATTGTTTACTTGTATCCTTTAATGTACACGTGTGGACTTTAAAGAAGCCCATCTCCGAAGCGTTTTACTAGTGGGCATTAAGTTTGGACATCTTTTAAATGTTTATAATACTTCAGGTAAATTTTCTATTTTATTAAAATACCGACGCAAAACACTTTAGCCAGTTTCGTATTGAGACTAGTGACAATGCCGTCTAAAACTACGATTTTCAAAACACACAATAGCTGCCGTAAACAAATAATTATCTTTTCATTATTCAAAAATGACACAGAGCCGTATTTACCAATGTTTTTAAATCTGTTCCTAAAATTAGTTTTAGTAAAAGTTACTCCCAACCATGTTTAAGTATGCAATTAAATTTGTCTTTAAATACTAAATATTTTTGAGTTTAAACGTAGATGTGAATGGTTCAAATTTAAAACTAATTTTAAAACTACTTTCAAGATTTAAAAGTGGCGGTGAATACGGGATATTGCATTTAATTTATATATTCATTAACCCATTCTATTTTACAAAAAGAAAACTATTTCGTGTTTTGTATATAAACATTTAGTATCAATCAAAATTCAACCTATTTTAAAAATTTTAATAAAGTTCTATTGTTACCTACCACTTTTATTTATTTGACGTAATTATTCGAACGGTGTCGAACTTCGTTAATCTGAAGTTGTTATAACCATCCGTCTGTGGTGAAAAATAAATTACACCGGATATGTAATGATAAATAAACCGAAATCTTGTTGAGAATGAACGTTTGCAGGTGAGCATACTGACATATATTTCACTACGTGGCGAGTAGTCACTGCATTGGCTTTCTCTAATTATTACAGTTTCTTTCTACGTTCGTATTTTTTGGGGATTACTTTGCTTGATGTCTGCTGAGATTTGATTACGTCCAGAAATTGTGGGTTGTCTTCTGGAACCGTGCCCGCCTTATGCTGTTGTAATTGGAAGGATTAACCTCTCGACCCTTACTTGTACTCGAGGAAGTGCTATGTAGAAATAAACTTATTCTGGTGCCGATTAAAATTTTGGCACGCAAGATAGCGGGAATCAACGGCTTCGAGTAAATGTCAAAGAATTGTTGGTCGCTGGACCAATTACTTGTACTCGACGGTTTCTTATTCTGTTTGTTTGTATTACTATTAAAGTAACCTTGGCTGCTTTGATAAAGTACCTTTAAAGTCAAGGTGGCGCTTATAATTATATATAAACTCATTGTTACACTTGAATCCACACGCTCTGTAAAGTTTACGGGTGTACCTACTTGTGCGTTTGCAAATAATGGTTAACCGGTTCGGTACATATGCTTCATTATCAAACCATAATATGAACAATATCACAATAATCTAGAAAATAATATCACTACTTAAAGTTAGAAAACTAAATTAAGTTGCTTTCAACGTTCTTCTAATTTTATTTTGTAATTATATTTATTTTATAGTTTGATAAAGGATAACAATTATTGTTTGCAAACTTACAAGTACCCCAGGGATACAAATAAACAATTTTTTTTGTAATTTGTGTGTATGTTGTTACGGTCCAAAATCTTCGAGTTGCGCGTTACGACAAGAATCAAATTTACCGCGCATTGAAACGAATTTTCCTATTGGTGAATCAGAATTTGCGGAGTTTTAATCGAAGCGAGGGGCCGACATCTTGAAAACTTTCTCTGCCTTGTGGGCGATTGGTGGTAGTTCACGAAGGTGAAAACTACCTATAAAATTTTATTGTGGCTTCAATAATTGCACGATAGATTAGTGTGGAAATATAAATTTGACTAATTTACGCCGTAAGTGTTTTTTTTTGTTATTTCTTTGGTTAATTTAGTTGTATTAATTGCTAGTAGTACAAGTACAACGTATGCCTTAGCACGTGTCTGGACCTCACATTCTACTCATAATTGAATGTTTGGATAATTTCTGGGGGCGCTGGAACGACCAATTAGAAACCCTTTTGTGACACAAAACGTGCCTACAATCGCGCTGTCGCCGACCTCAAAGATACACGACCGAACATCCTTCAGCGGTTGGGGGTCACGCATGCGGTGCGCCTGCTATTCACAAAAACAACTTTTTGCTCCTAGAGTTGGGTCTTTTATTTCTTCCCAACAAAATCATACCGATCTTTGAGTAGCTGTCAACTAGCGGTCGTTAGCAAGGACCTTCCTTATCAGAACTACGTACAACAATATACAGCTAAATTATTATTTTAAGGAATCAATTCATATTTGCATGCGTTCGAAACTTAGTACACGCGACATCAAGCGGTTATACCTTTAGCGTTGAAGAGAATTATTATTTGGGGTAGTCTTCATCCACCCACGCTCGTTGTTGTGGGCACTAACTCCTTTAGAGTTAGGGGCGTTGTCGGTATCGCGGGATAAGCTAAAACAAAAGGCCTTTTGCATTGGCGGGAGCTACATTCCGTATTAGAACGAGTGTACTATTAGTTTTTAAGTCACCGCGTGTACGTGACGAGTGTACGTCAAGTTTCTTTAACCACCAATCTTAAATTGGTACGCTACTTCTATTTTGGGGTTAATTAACAAAAAACTTAACTGATTTACGACATACTTGAATGCAGACTACAATTAATTGGTTATTGCTAATAATTTCTCCTAGATACTCCTAATATTTTAGATTGTATGTGCTATATTGTATGTTTTTTGTCTTTCTTTGATTTGTGTTTGTTGTAGCGTGTTAGACTCTAAGTACAACCTTGTAAATTCCTGTTGATCGGTTTTATTTCTCTCCGTTACCCAGCAGGTGGCGCTTTGTTTGGCAGCAGTTATTTCTTTTAGTTTCCGTAAGGACCTTTCCCATCTCACCGACTTAGCCGGACACTGCTGTGTTAAGGCTTATAAATACGGGATCTTCCAAGCATTTGGTGCGCTACTTTGAGCCCAATACTATTGTGTTCTTTCTTTTCTAGATTGCATTGCTAGAGCCGTCACTTTATTTTTATATATATTATTATTTGTAAACTGCAACTGTTACAATGTATTTTTTGGTAACTACACTAACCAAGTTAATCAATAAGACCAACGGACAATAAAAACTATTCTTTTTTGTAGACTAGACTAACAATCGGTTAGTATATGATCATTTAATATATCTTTAACTGTTTGGTATTGGAATATACAATTAACGTACTATTATTATAATTTTATTCTTTAATGCATTTACAAACAAATTTTTTTTCCTTTCTTTGTTTTTCTTTCTAGTACTCTTCTCATGTGTTTCTAAGTTTTCCTTTTTTTATATTTCCTTATTAATGTCTTCAATAATTTATTTACTTATGCTTTTTTATCAATTTTAACTGAATGATTCTATCATAATAGTTGCTTTTTCTTTACATATCAGTTAGTATGCATCCTGTCGGTCTTTGAATATAGAGCGCAAACATGGATCTTTACAAAGACAAGCACAGAGACGATTAAAGAAAACGAACAAAAGAAGCAAGCTTAATGTGGGATAGAATAACCCGCGACAGAAACAGATAAAATCAATTAGATGAAGCTTACATTCAAATAGAGAACAATACATAAAAAGCTAAATCTTGATTTTTTGTTGATAATCTATTTTTAACCTATTAACTTATTGCAGGACCGGGGCACTTATTTTAATGGAGCTTCCTTGTTTATGATATGACTGACAAATGAAAATACTTTGATTAGTAAAACGGAATGCCATGTGTTGTTGCAAGGCTTATGTGGAAGACAATCTGTTACAGAAAACGAATGCGACAAATCGTGTCGTTAGATTAGATCTGTTTGCCGTATCGCGCTCTGCAAAAGGATTAGGAGTAGTAGTACAAAAGAAACAAAATTCTAGTGGTTTTTCAAATCGTGATGGGACAGTTCGGTGCCGGCCACGTTGGTGTGGCCGTTTCAGTGCCGGGACGTTTTGGTGCCTGGTCAGTTTGGTATCGAGCTAGTTTGGTGCGAAGCATTAATTAAATACTTACAAAAAGATGAAAATTTAAATTATATAGATATTTATATAAAAAACATGTGATACAATCCGGAGAGTCCGAAGACTAGTTATTCAAATTTTTTTCTTTAAAAAAATTACACTCAATAACAATTTTAAAACTTTTTTTTACGTAAATTTGTTTTAATCAATCAATCTTATTCCTATAGTATGTGTGCAATGGCGCACAACGTAAATCTTAGTTTGTTTTTGGTTGCTATCATCGTAAACAAACGTTAGAGAACGTAATTCATCTTTCATACAGCTATCTCTGACAAACACCGCATTGCAAACAGTCCTCTATGCTTTTAGTGCATGCACAGTCCTTATCAGTGCTACTATCTGAATCTGCTTCTAAAGTAAGTTCAGCATTACTACCAAAAGATAAAAAATTGCTGCTTTTTCTACATCTTTTGTTTATCGTGACAACTTTAACAAGTATTTTCTTGATGCATTTCTTCTCAATTTCTTTTTTTGGCAGTAGTTTAGTATTCTTTTCATTTAGTTTACTTCACCTTGCTACATTTTTAGGACTTTTTAGTATTTCGGCAAGCTGTGAGTTTGTTCTTGGTCTTCGTGTTCTTGGTTCTCTACTTCATGATACGGTTTTGTGGATTTGCTTTTCGTTCAGGACCTAACATTCTCTCATTTTGATCTATAGTACTGTCCACGTTAGGAGTTTTGTCGCCATTAAGATACGCATACTCAGGTATTGCATCAGGAGTAAAGAGTGCGATATCTGTAGCACGAACGGCTGAGGTTGCGTTACTAACCGTGGCTGAGTGTAATTTACCAAACTGCAACCTGTTAATTGCTTTTGTTGGATTGACTGTTGCATGCAGGGTAGAAGTAGCCCTTGAAAGATTTGAAAAATGCACGATCAAGGAACTGTAGAAACTGCGTTGTATGACTAGAAAGACACAGGAGTATGATATCATTAAATTCTGCAAATTCTAAAACTTCTGCAGAACTATAGTGGAAGACATGTCCATCCAAAATCAAAATAACTGGGCCTTGTGGTTTGCAAGAAACAATTTTTTTGCACCTATTGACGAAAATGGATGTAAACAGGATATTACTGTAACGGTTTCTTCATTTTCTCCTGAGGTTACTGCCGCTACATTTTTGGATCGTTTTTTGGCAAGGACATGCCCTGGCTAATTGTTATGCTGCAACCCAGTTTCATCCATGTTATACAGATTTTTAAATTATATCCGTTTTATTCATTCCATCAGCCCGTGCAAGTAATACTCTTTCCGATTTTCTAACTAATAAATCAGAATTACGTTTTAAAAATAAGCTTAATCAATCAGAACCGGCTTTTTGAATTTAAGACGCTCTGAAGAAGCTCACGCATTGTGAGCAAATCGTAAGCGATTTTAATACTTGAAAAGTGTTTATTTATCCTCACCTCCACTGAAGTAATTTAAATGTTTGATTAATATTTGCTTAAAATGTTTATGTAAGATTTACCCAAATATTTTGTATATGTTTACCTAAAATATTTAACAAATGTTTTTCTTAGATATTTTTAATGTTAAAAGTGTTACATTTGTATGTTTGATTAAAATTATTTACTAATATTTACATACAATTTTGTGCTGCTTGGGATGTTATTAATCAATTTTATGATTATTTTTACTTATTTTTGATGATGTGTTTGTGTGACATGTTGATGAAGATTTTGTGTACAAACTTTTGCAAATTTGCAGAAGTTGATTTTTCTAAATTGAAGCAACACTAGCATTAAAACTTAATCACACTTATTAAATTTATAAACAATTTGCAATTACTTCGAAGTTGTCTTGCATGGTTGGTTCCAAAACGAATACACCAATAAATTAAAAATATAATTTGATATTTTCTTTTTAAATAATGTTATGTTACTACCAAATAAAATTAGAAGCCGCAAATATTTTTTACAATGCTTTGTGGCCAAGTAAAAGTTAAGTTATCATTTCTGCGATTAAAATAATTTTCTTATATGTAATTATAAATATTTATATAACAATTTTCAATACATCAATAAGCATCGTAAAATTATATAATGCGGTTATTGTTCGGAATCAAAGAAAGAAAAAATAGAAATTTTAATATAACGTCAATCTTTCGGTACTACCATAATTGTACATACTTTGTCTACATGTTAAATACAACATTTATTGTTACAAATGAATAATCCACAATACTGTATGAAATTCTACAATAGCCTTATTAAATTGATGTAATAAAAAGAAATTTGCATTATTTAATACTTTCTATTAGATAACACAGGAATTACAACAAACTTAATTAGATTACTATTTAAAAGCGTCCATATTGGTTTCTCTTGACATTGTATAAGAGATATATTGCAATATTGTCGACGAACCAAAGTAATTGCTGTGAATCTACTATAAAAACGACCATCGGCTGTATTTGATTTAGTTTGTTGTTAAAACTCAAGATTCTCACAACATGTTTGCAGTTGTAAGTGATTTTAAAACGTTGTTTTTAATAACTAATTTCTGTATATTGTTTTATAGCAAACTTTACTACTTAGTTGCTTTGTGATATTCTCCAGTGCACAGTTTGATGGGCATGGTCTTTACGAACATGGACACAATCACGATTATTACGTGAGTATCAATCTACCTTCAATTTTTTCCAAAGCATTGTGTTTATATATATATTTTGACCACAGAAACATCCAAAGTACGAATTTAAATATGGAGTATCTGATCCTCACACCAAAGATCAACATAGCCAACATGAAATTCGTGATGGCGATACGGTAAAAGGAGAATATTCTCTTCACGAACCCGATGGTACTATTCGTATAGTTAAATATAGTTCTGATAACAAGAATGGTTTAATGCTGAGGTAATTAAAGCGGGACATGCTGTACACCCAGAAACTCATCACCAATTAAGTTTTTCCGCGTATGAGCACGGACATTATTAATTTCAAGATATTGTTTAAAATTTTATTAGTTTAAGTGTTGATTATAAAAAATATTTTGTTCCTATTAATGACCGGAGTCTTTATTAATGAACGCAATAATAAAAGTAAAATATACATTTCTGTGATTTATTATTATTACTCCTTTAAATTTTATATAGTATGGGTCCTTCAACAAGTAGGCCTTGCTTAGGGGTGGGGACACAACAAAAGAACTCGTTTATTTCATAAGCGTCAACGTTTCGGTGTTATTTTCTTCAAGACGTCTAATTTATTCAGGTACCCAAAAAATTTATGTAATTAGTAATGTTCACATCTATATTTTGTAGTACAATTTTAATATCAAACGATAATTAACTTCAATCTTTAACCGGGAATGTTTATGAGTTTTGTAGTTGGTGGTGGAAGTATGTTAGGAGTGGTGTTGGTTGGTGTATTACAATATAACATTAATTTTATTGGTTTTGTAGAATAGTTATTCTTTTTAAGTATTGTGAGATTTTTTTTATAAAATTGGTTGTGGATTAATTTTAGTATGAAAGGATTTTATTCTTCTTCTTCTTTTCAGCCACTTTCAATCCACTGCTGGACATAGGCCTCTTCCAAGTTACGCCATCTTTCTCTGTCTCTTGCTACTGTCCACCAGGTTTGACCTGCCACATCGCGTAGATCGTCTGCCCAGCGTCTCTGTGGTCTTCCTCTGCTCCGGGTTATTGTTCTCGGCCTTCAATTAAGTATTCTCTTTGGCCACCTGTCATCATCTTGCCTTGCAACGTGCACCGACCATTGCCACTTAAGCGAAGCTATACGCCACATCACGTCTGTGACTTTGTTTTGCTACGAACCTCAGTATTTCTTACTCTATCTCTCAAAGAAATTCCCAGTATACTTCTTTCCATAGCCCTTTGTGTGACAAACAGGCTGTTGGCTATGGCTCTTGTAATTGCAGTCGTTTCCAGGCCGTACGTCATCACTGGAAGAATGCATGATTCAAATACTTTTCGATTTTTGGTGTATAGGAGTTTTTTGGCTTTTTAGAATATAGCCTAGTTTACTGAATGCAGCCCAGCTAAGTCCGATGCGCCTTGTTGCTTCTGCCCCTTGATTCGCTGTTCCCAGCTTAACTTTATGTCCAAGATAGATATACGTTTCAACATTATCCAGTATCTGGCCTTGTATTTCTATGCTTACTGGCTCAGGGTCATTAACTTGGTCTTCTTTAAATTCATTTTTAGCCCGACCATAAGTGATTTTTCATTTAGCTCCTTAAGCATTTTCTGCAGTTCCTCTATTGGGCACGCCGCAACAACTACATCATCTGCAAAGCGTAGGTGACTCAAATACTTTCCGTCAATTATAAAGCCCATTTTATCCCGGCACAGTTTTTTAAACACATTCTCTATAGCGGCAGTAAACAATTTTGCAGAGATAGGATCCCCTTGTCGTACACCTCTTTTTATTGGTATTTCGTCTGTGATGACTTCATCAATTTTCACGTGCATTGTGGAATTTTCATAAATGTTTTTTAATCAATTCGTGTATCTGGAGTCAACTCTTGCATTATCTAGCATTCTAAGAATGTCCAGGTTTCAATGGAGTCAAATACCTTCTCGTAATCAACGAAGACCAAGTACAAAGGTATGTTATATTCTGTGCATTTCTCTAGTAGATGATGTATTGCTTGCAGGTGGTCAGTGGTGCTGAATCTAGGCTAAATCTTGCCTGCTCCACAAGCTGATAAAAGTCTAGTTTGTTTGTGAGGCGATTTGTTATGATTCTGCTCAGCAGTTTGTACAGGGGCGAAAGTAGGCTGATTGGTCTATAGTTTTCCATATTTGTGCCGTCACCTTTTTTGAAGAAGATTTTTATTTCTGAATTTTGCCATTTTTTCAAAACTTTTCCTTCCTTAAGACATTAGTTCAATTTTATTTTATTATTTTAATTTTTGTTTAAAAGTGTATTTAGAATGGTAGTTAATTAATGTATTAGATGATATAAGTTTTATATACCAATATTTTATTAATTTTATTGTATTTGCTTCATTTCGGCCAAAAGGTACAATTTGCAAGTTTTATATTTCAAAATATGTTTTTCTTAAATGATTTAATGTTTTCATATTTTTCAATCCATTTTATCAAATACAATATCTAATTATAGCTCACCTCACACAAGGAAAATTATTTTAAGTTAAAATTGTAAAAAGGGAACTGCTGGTGCACATAGGTGATTTATATGCAAACGGAGGTAACAATTACTGAGTAATATGTTAATGCTAAAATAAAAAACATTGTTCTAATTCTCAAAGTATAATTGCATATTGTGACGGTATTATTTACGAACAAACGAAAATTTGTAATAGAGAATTGATTTGTGACTTGAGATCTCCCTAGAGTATAGACAACTGTGTTTACACTTTTGCGATGGGGACAAATTTTGTGTTATGAATTTTTCTAGGGACTTTTATTAATTTGATATTGACGGATCCAAAAAATTTCTCCTTAGCAGCCGGTCAAAAAACCCATTTTTTTCTGATTTGTGACTCGTCTGTAAAAGGTGCTACATTAAACATTATTTGAAACATAACGAAGCTGGGTCAGGATATTATCAGTGAAGGTCTCTAGCGGTGGAATTTAAATCTTCGTTGGACCCCCTTTTGTTGTCAAGGGCACCACACAAGATAATACTGATATCTGGTTCATTGTGAGCAGTCCAGCCACTGTTATCAATTCGAAGTCCATCTTGTCTTTCATTTTTCGCCAAAAACTAAGTACGCCTGTTTTGGATACGAGCGCTGTCACATCTATTTATTAACGTTCGAACACCAAAAATTGCTTATGTGCAAGCTAATTTGATTCTTTTTATGCATGTTATTCATTATTTTTGTCGCGTTTTATGTACTCGTACTACGGCTGTGAATTTAACAACATACCTTTGCGCTGTGTAAAGAATCTCCGTAAACTAGGAAGATCTTTCAAAGTATTTGCTAAAATTGTTTTTAAGTCAATTAATAACACCTGAAATAGTTGGATCGCTTGTATGGAATGATCGGTGCTACGACTGTTAAAATTTTATAGTACACTACGACAGCTAACCTATTTGGGTGCTTGTGCCTAAATTATTACTTGTTTCTTAACTCGCTCTCTTGAGATATTATTATTTTGTATCTGAATATTGTGCATCTCTCTAAACCATATTATATATTTGTGTGCTTATGTATTTCTATGTGCGTTGTGATTGAAGTCTAGTCGCTATAATTATATATTTCTACCAACTTACGGTTTGTTTCTTGTATCTACGAGTTCCTAGTGGCTCTAGAAGATCTCTAATACGCAATACTAGGAGGCTCCGTATAAATTCTTCGTGCAGTGTAGAAGCCTTCGTTCTAACGATTTTGAATAAGCCCACGACTACTCCCGACTAATAGGAGCTGCCGGCAAGGTTTTCTAACAGTGCTATCTTATTGTTTAGTTTGTTTACAAATAAACTGTAACAATATTCCATCATTTCTACATTAATTTTTCGTAACTATTGAAAAACAGAACTAATTTTTAGAGAATAAAAAAATCATGAATTCTTGAATAACAAATCTTTGGTCTCTTTTATTTTGGCAATAAAATTTATAAATAGAAACTGAGTTGAGTGACAAGGTTCTAGCACAATTGTCGAAAAGTGGAAAGCACATTATCTTTTGGAATATATAATATCTCGTTTTTGTGTCCGACATGCAATATCAAATTTCTCAACTGTGGCTACATCATCCACGACAGGAAATATACTCTTACTCCCTGTATTTCTTATTAAAAATTTTACGATGTATTCATTTGTAGAGTTTGTACTGTCAATTTCAACACTTTGGTTACGTAGTGTTTAATAAATTTTTACTAGTGAACTTATTACAAAATCGTTTTCTGCGATCTCCTTTGGTGATTTTTCAGGCTGTGCTGTGGTGCATTCATCTTTGGAACTTGTGGAATAGACACCACTGTAATTGATTCGATTTGAGCATTTGGCATCAACTAAAATATGTGTCAAGGAAGAAATATGTTCACATTGTAAATAAGCCTACATCTATGTCTTGAACATAATGTAAAAGAATTTGATAAGTTATCTGAAAATAAGGGAAATGATACAGTCTAGATTTTTAAGAGTTATTTTTCCTATTCCAGAGTAGACACACTTTTCTTCTGACATACATTGAAGACAACTCAGACGGCGAACATGGAGAATGAATGGTTCTTTAGGGCTCCATCCTATCTGATGTACTTTCAGAGTACCAGGAAATGGTGCAATTTCCTTTAAAATCAGGTAATCGCATTTTGAAATAGAAGCATCTTCCACTTTGCAAGTTTTTATTTAACTCTTCCATCAGACTATTAACGTTAGATATGTCTGTTCAGTAGCTACTATTCTGTCTACAGTTATTTTAATGCAACCACCAATACCATCTACATCCACCTTGCTACGATCACTCTCAGAATAATGCCATTAAAGAGAATCTACTCTCATTAAGTTACAAATATCTGTCCCCATCAAATTAAACATTTTCTATTCCTATACTGCGTTACTGGTCTATCACCTAGGAAGTGAACATTTCGTAAACTAGTTGATTTATTTCAAATATAATGGGTTAAATATGAGTCAGTACTGCTGCGGGATCATGTCTGTGATTTTCTGAGATTGTACATAATAAAAATGGTTTTATGGACATTATGGATGTATGAGAACATCTTTACAGGAGATATTATTCTGTATTTAGAAATCGCCCTGTATTGATGTGTTATATTGTTTATATGATTTTGTATTTACAATCGATGCCTTTAGTGCCGCAACTAATTCCCCTTTAGTGAAAACTATTTGTTTAATTGTTTTTGACACTTTTTTTTCTTTCTCTCGAATTATGACGTCTACTTTTGAGTTTTCTCATTTTTTCTAAGAAGTTCATTCTTCTAAGATAAAATCATTTGTTTTGATAGATTTTTCCTTGTAGGCACTACATGTTCTTTCAAGGTAACACTCCGTTTGGTCGCTAAACAGGACGTTTTGACTATTTCAACTCTAATCAACAGTTTCCAAAAACTTCATTTTTCTGACAAGCATTACCCTGTTTTTGTGTATGCAGTATAAACATGTTTCCCGTATCTTGGCACTTGGTGAAGAATATAAATTAGCCTCAAATTACAAAACAATGAATAACTCATTGTTACAACATTTGGATGTGCAAATTTGAATATTCTGTAAATATTTTTCATCGAGTCATTCAAAAGTCTTTTCTATTATTTAATCTTTATTCTTGTAATAACATCAATTTTTCCTGAACAAAAGCAACTTATCTCATCTTTTTCTATAAACTGTTTCACCAACTGATACTTTTGTCGACTCATCTCAGTCTTTTTCTGTGCGTACTAACAAGCAGAACTTTGTTTCCCGATAAGTTTTCTAGATGAAATTATGTCACTCACTACATTTTCAAAGCAATATTTCTTGATAATGTTTCCTGTAATACACAAAACAAGTCTACCTTTTTCTTTAAAACTTCTCATTCAGTTATAATTTTCTGATAACTGTGCCGTAACTATTTCTGAGAAGAGAATTTTCTTCTTAATTTTCTCAGTAACCATCTAATAAACCTTCAACTTTTTTACTTGGAGTGTCTTGTAAAGTCTCTTTTTGTTTTTCCCTCAATCTGTACAATTTTACCCTATAAATTAAATTTTTTCTTTTTAAATTGTGAACTTTTCTAAATTCTTAATGCAATTTTACAATTCTTTTAGGTTTTACCGAACCCTTTTTCTGCCGCTTCTGGTAGGATTCGGGGTGCCCGGCGGAGTCTTTGACTATTCGCTTTTTATTTGCGCGGCTTTTGTGCATTTTGCCTTCAGATCTTCTGTTTTTTCCTGTAAGATCTCCAACCTTTTTAATTTTTTTAGATTTCACTTTTTGATGATTTTTTCACGTTTTTCCTTTTATATTCTTTACACAACACTGCATTTTCTCTTATGAGTTCTCGTTTCTTTTCTCATTCTATCTCTATTTTCCTTTTCCTCTCTTCCGTATTTTTATTCTCTTTTTACCACCCTTACTCATAATGAAATCCTGAAATAAATTGAAATAGCTGAGTTAAAATATGCAACGCGACACCTTTATTTTACAAAATTATTATTGTTATTATTATTATAGTTCTGGTAGTAGGCGGCAGAGTCGAAACCAGTAGACTGCAGGTCTACACAATAAAATGCGAAAGAAAACTATTCTCGTTTTAAAAAACAGACCAAATAGAGAACATTTATTAGCCATGTAAACTAAAATTTTCTAGAACAACGAAAATGGAGAATTAGCACACATCGCAATGATGTTTCAACGGTCAAAGTCACATCTGGTCACTTTCATACACAGAGTCTCACCTTCGTTCCAGTCAATGCATACGGAGGTGACAAACACGGAGGTGAAGTTTGTGTAGCAAATCTGATGAGATTATAGAAAGCTGATTTAGGTTAGGTCTGCAGATTGGACCATGTTTTTATTACATTATCTAAGATCTTATTCTAAATAGCTAGACACACTTACAATGAAATCTTTTGCACTGAGGGGAGAAAATATGCACGACAGTTTTTAAATTAAATAAAGATTTTGTATTTTCATCAACAAAACATTAGCTTTGCCGCCAATAACAAGTTTGTGGTAGAAATTGCTTAATGTTCAAACGATGAACCAATAGAGACATCTGACGGGTATTCTTACAATTTTTGATTTGCACACAAAGTGATTCCTTAAGCCGTTACAATTATATTAAAGCAAAAAAATATCACAATATATAAACAAACCATATTAGGCTACAGTACTCTAACTTAGATCCAATGATATAGGCGTAGTGTAGATACGCCTTACTTATACAAGAAGTGAAGACAAATGTCTCCAATTAAAAATTAACAGTGTAACCAATGGGGTTGTAAAATAATTAAAAAACATAACAAATATGTATTCAAACATCACACAAATTTAATTAATAATATACCAATTAAAATTAATCTTGAAACTAGGGGTGTTGCAAAATAAATTAAAAACATAACGAATTGTATTTAATTCTAACATTACACAAAATTAATTACAAATAGACTTAAGTTTAACGACAATTTAAAATATAGTAACTAAACACAAACGAAAAATTAACAACTGATGTCTCCAAACGAAGTTTCAGTTTGTTACGTAGAAAATATAAGTAGCGGCGTATCTACCACACTTTTATATCTAGTGTGGATCGAATTAGAGAGTTGTAAATTGAAATTTGAGAATTAGGAGATTTAAAAAGTTACATGTGCAAATTATAAAACCAAGACCTTTTGAAGCCGAAGACGTGAAATCTTTATCATGATTATAAAACGTAAGACTAGAATCAGAATCAACACAGTCCAAAATATCAGAATTCACTAAATATGAAAATATGATACCATTGTGGTTTTTTGTAAATGAGAAAATATGATTATTATCAATGTTGAGATAAGATGATTTTAGGCGCACCATTCGAGAACTGAAGTGATTTGTTTTTATAAATATTGACAATCATCACTAGTAGTAATAGAATTATATAACTAGAGTTCATCAGTAAAAATCATGAAATAACGTTAAACAAAGAGTTCTTAATTATTTGGGTCTTTTTTGGAGTTGAGGTAATCGGGTCAATGAAACACTGTGCTTTTTTTACTCGAGGTGTTGACTTTTTGTGTCCAGTCGTTTTCAAGAGCTCAGAAGATTAGTGATTTAGAGACTCAAATACAAAGTTCCTCTATGGACCAAGTCATATAAATTCTTCATAATTGTTATTAAATTTTAAATATATAAAATTTAATTATAAAACCACACAGAACGACAAACACAATTAATTGTTGTGTTATTAGAGTCCCTGAATCACAAATCCTCTGAACTCTTAAAAAAGACTGGACACATGCCAGTTGAAACGTGGAGTGAAATAGGTACAGTATTTCATTGACCCGACTATCTCAACTCCAAAGAAGGCCCAAATAATTGGAAAACTCTACTCTACAGTAAAAGTTAAGGAGTTTTACCATTAGTCATTAATAAAGATAATAAACAATAGCGGTCTAAGATGTGAACCTTGAGGAATACTAGATGTCGCTATAAAGTTTTGAGATTTAAATCCATTAAAAGATGTATATTGTACTCTGTTACTCAAATAAGAGTCAAAAAAATAGAGTAAACCAAAGTCTTTTAGTTTCATAAGGATTATAGGATGTATTATAGAGTCAAAACCCTTTCTAAAATGTGTATAAAACACATCAACTTGGCTATGGTGATCTAAACTAGTGTTGTAAACTATCTAGATTAGTTAATGTAGAACGGTGGCTTATGAAACAATGTTGATAGAGAGAAACATATAGAAGTTACTATCGTAAGAAAATATTTAATTATATACCACTAACTCAAAAACTTTAAAAAATTGCTTAAAACACTAATTGGTCTATAGTTTGACACGAAACTTAGGTCACTAGACTTCAGGATTGAACATATTCGCGCAATCTTCCATGCGTTTGGACAACAATTTGTGGAGAAAGCTAAATTAAAAATAAATTAAAGTGGTTTAACAAAAACACATACACTAGGAATTTGGTCATGGCCAGATGTTGTACTAAATACAGAATTTAATACGTCATGCATGACTAAGTTAGCCAACATAGGTGAAACTGAATTTCTTATGGCTGAACCAAATATTAGTCTATACAGGGTGTTTTAGATTTATGGGATCAAACTTCTAGGGGTTATTCAGTGCAACAGTAAAAAACTTTTGAGTAGAAGGACCCATGTCTGGAAAAGTGTTACTACGGCACTACGGCCCTAAGACGCGTTAAAATTTATAAAGACAATGAATTGCCTAAATGCATTTAATGTTTGCTTTTTGTACTTGATATCATCACAACAATTGTTTAAAATGTCTTTCTCTAACCTGAATACACCGATTTAAACGTCGCACATGATTTCGGCGGACGAAAAATTTGATACTCGTTTTGAATGATTTCAAATGCTGCTGTAATTCATCTAATTAAGTCTTGCTCTGTTTCTACTGGAGTTTTGTAGACCAAAGACTTTACATGTCCCCACAGGAAAAAATCTAGCGGGGTTAAATCGGGTGACCTAGGAGGCCAAGAAACTGCTCCACCTCTGGCAATCCAACGGTGCCCAAACCGCCGAGCCAAATCCTTACGTACTTGTACAGCAAAGAGAGCCGGCGTTCCATCATGCTGAAACCACATTTGCTGTCGAATGTTTATTGAAACATTTTCAAGAAGTTCTGGAAGAACTTCCTCCAAAAAACGCAAGTTAATAGGTCCTGTTAACCGTTTATCGTCTTTCTAAACTTTTAACCCGTCTTAGGGCCGTAGTGACACTTTTCCGGACATGGGTCCCTCTACTCAAATGTTTTCTACTGTTGCACTGAATAACCCTTAGAAGTTTGATCCCATAGTTCTGAAACACCCTGTATTGACAGTTAATATTCTAATACGTGATTATTTCAACCCTGCCGTACGGGGACTAGCGACAACCTCAATTTTTTGTAATCAAGAAAAGTGACTTGTGCTACTTTGATTGAAAGGAAATTTAATTGTCTATTTGATGGTGTGATAAGAAATTTAAAAAATATATTAAGAAACAAAAATCGCAGCAGACGATGATTCGGCTGATACGAAATTGAAATTGCTTTACTAACAAGTATAAAAAAACAATAGTTATTGCTACCCTTCCCGATTAAAAAAAAATTGAGAGGGTTGCTACCCTACGAAGGAGTTCACGGCTGGGTTAAAATAGCCACGTTAAAAAATTTTATATTAAAACATCAAAAATTGACGTGTTTCAGCAATTTCCTTAAAAAGGAATAATAACGCCGAAAATTAATTTATTCGTTGCTTATGCCGCTTACTGTATGAAAAGCTCATAAATATTCCTGGTTTAAGTCAGAAATGAATTAGCATTTTAACTTAATTAAAATTACATGTAGGGTTCAATCAAAATACTTTTTCTACTCCCTTTTAACACACAAATTATCGTATATGTATTTACACGCTGCTAAGTAACCTTTTAAATACGTTTTCGTTTTAGTCACAGTACGAATTTTGGTAACGGGTTGAACTTTGCTTCAAATAAATTATGTCTCTTGTCAGTTATTTAGAGTGAGTTATTTTGTATTGTTCTCGTATTTGTTAAGGTAAAGCAAAATAATTTTTAAATTTTAGTATTTTCGTGTTGGTCGTAGAAAAGTATAGTATGCAATTTGTTTTATAAATATTTCTAGACGCTCGTTTTTTAGACACTCGCTCCGCTCTTGCTCTCGTGACTAAAATGCTCTTATAAAACTGGTTGCATAATATACCATTATATAATACTGTGTATTTAAAGTATTTAAATCTTGTCTTATTTATGAGATCGATTGTCTCGATTGTCCATCAAGCTATATAGGACATACTAAACAAAAATTCGCTAATATGATAAAAAATTACAATTACAACTGTAATAAACAAAAAAATGTCAGAAGACACAGCATTCTTTTTACACCATAAAATAAAGAACTCAACTTTAATTTTGCTTAACCTACTTTTAGATGTCAAACGGAGTTACAACAAACGTCTTATCTGTGAAATGGTTTTCATATTTTATATGATAATAACATAAATTTCAGAACAAACACTAATAACTTAAGCACATTTACAGTAATTTAATAAGTAAAATACAAAAAGGAATAATATAGATAATAAAAATTAATTCTAATTGATTAATAAAAATAAAAAACTAACTTTGTTAATATGATTATATATAAAAATAGGATACTTTCTTTGAATTAAAGTTTATATATTGTAAAGCGAACTTACAAGAATCGCTAGTATTTAATAGCAGGTGGTTGGTAAATACCTTCCGGTGGGGATTACCTTTGTGAATAAGTTATGCACATAACATCTATACTTATACTGTTTTGGAAAAAACGTTGAAATACAATTAAACTACATCTTCCGTTTCAATTTTTTCTACTAATCTACGAATTAAGTATAATAATTATCTAATATGTTTTAATAATTTTATCTTTATCTTTAACAATCATCAACAATAATTTTTAAAGGCAAATCTATGAAATAGAGTTTTCCCTGTTATGAGTTTCGGTTTCTGTAAACAACTTAATATTATGAATTTTATAAATCACTTGCACTTTTTGATAATTTTTTTTAAATGCGTTTTTCTAAAACGTATATTGGTCCAAGCGGTTAGTTTTATTGTTAACTTTTTTTATTTTCAATTCATTGTTCATTTTGAAAGCGACGTTAGAAAAAAAAGAGGAACGAAAGTATCGTGAGACGAGAAAGACTCAGAGCTGTCTAAGGACGATGTTGATACAATATATTTCTATTTCTTATTTAAGGCTAGGTTTTTTGACGGTTTTGACATGGGTAACCTTGTTGTCGCCACTCTAACAGCAACAGGTGAGTGACTAATACTGACACAACTGTACCAACATGCGCGTTCAGCTTCAGTATGCAACTCATTAATTTGTCGAAACCATTATCAATCGAAAAAGAAACAGCAGCATAGGCTCTGATGTTAGTTAAATAATCACCTAAAAATGGAACAATGTTTCGAGTACTTTCATAACTTCTAAACTTAAAGGGTATTTTTAGTATAAAGTTTTCAATCTTTGAAAATAACTTTTAACTGTTGATTAACTCATTTAAAAAAAAATGTAATACAACTGCTTAAATCGTTCACGCTTTCAAAAAAAAATTGAACATCAAAATACGATAACCAGGCAGTGCTCACTAGTATTACATTTAAAGACCAGCAACTGAAGATGATTGAGCGACACACAACAACAATAGAGCCCAAAAGTCATAGTATTTAATTTTATGTCTTTACGTTGGTTATGTTTAACAAAAAAAAGAAGGTGACTCGCATACTGAACTTTCTATACAATGGGGCACCTGTGGGTCTTGTTTCTAAGCCTGTTTCAACGTGCGAGTTATAAAACACCTTCTCATATAATGGTCTAGATTCGGGTCTAAACGCCGTCGTTAATTGGAATTTCTTCCTTCCATATTGGATGTAGACTAATGAGGTCGCTTTACAGGTTGTATTTATACTGGTTCAAAGGGGGTGGGGTGTTTTTGAGGATTGCATTCTGATCTGAGCCTCAGGGTTTCTTCTTTTCTTTTTGTTGAACTTTTCCAGATGTTTGTGGATATGGATGCCACCCTAAAACATCTGCTACTACTTAGAGCTTTGGAAGAGTATCTTGTGATCCCCATTGCTAAATGCATGTTCGACTACCACTCACTTTCTGGTGTGTCCCTGACGGTAATTTGGTTTTTTTAGCCTTGTTCCCATAGATCTCTTAGTTCATATGTATACTTTGCTAGAAAAACAATGTATACGGTAAACTCCGGTTGATAAAAGAAAGTCTCTTTCATCCATTGTTGATTAGATGGTCTGTTGAATCTTTTTAGTTGCTTTGAAGTTGTGTTTCTTTAGATATTTTTATACGCAGTCTGTGTGTTTTTGATATATTTTTAAAATTGTCTAACACAGTAAATATTATCCGAGACACTACTATCCTCCTCAAAACCGAGCTTCACTAAACGTTATTGTTGTTCTATTTTATCTTTTGTTCATTTTTATCTTTTTATCTTACGCTTTCAAAAAAACGTTCGGACAGGTCAATTATTGTTTGGAGGGGACATTTTCTGAAGATCAAGTTGATTCTAGTATTTCTATTGTTCTATTGTGTTAGTTCGTTACTTAAGTGTTATTCTGGTGGTATTATCTGCACATTCCTTTATTTCTTGTATTGCTCCCGATCTTCTTTATTATTTTCCACGCTTTGTTTGCTTTGTTATAACGTTCATTTTTCCCCTTATTTTGCTTTAACGTCTCTTCTTAAATTCACATAAGCTTCTCTGCACTCTCAAGTTTTTTCATATACGTCTTCTTCTTTTTCTTTTCGGTTTCTTTTGAAAAATTTCCAATGTATTTGGCTTACTTATCTTCGACTCCCAAAGGTTCTCTGGCTTATTTTAAATAACAATACATTTCCTTGGGCGCACCTTCTTTTGTCACATCTAAATTGGTAACTATTTTATTTTGATATAATACCAGTACATTAAAGTTAAAATTGAGAATATGTCACTTGCAAGCTAACCCTTGAAATATGCACACCAGATACGGAAACGTGTAAAACACTTTTTAATTTTAAATTGTTTTTACTTGAACCGCTGTAGGTATTATTTGCCTACTTAGAGTCTTTTAGAAATCTTTTCATAAGTTATCTCTTCGAAGATGAATTTTAACAACTACCTTTAACAGTAAAATAAGCAAAACCTCTATAAAATTATTTTCAAGTCGTATGTAAATACAATAGTTATTTATGATACAAGTGTATGAAGTAAGGCTTTTATGCACGAATTACGGAGTTTAAAACAGAAGCCGTAGGTAGGTGTTTCAACCGCAAGGAGTGCATAAAAGCTCTTTACACACGTGTCTCATACAATATTTTATCGACGTCAGAACTAGTTTTTGCAAACAGAAACAGTTACTACAACAGTGAAACGCATTTGGTTTTACTTTTGTTTATTTCGAGTTTATGTTGCCAGGCAACTTAGAGAACAAAAATTGTTTAATTATGAAACTATCATTTAAACTACATTGAACTTTTACACACGATTTTATTTTTGTTGGCACGATTTATTTAATAGTAGCATTTTACACACAATTATTTAGTAATTAATGTATTGATTGTGTCATATCTATAGTCACTGTACCTTGGACGATCTCTCGAATTTGAGGAGGAGTGCTTATGATATGTTTATTTTCACTCATTTTACTTAAATTAAACGTATGTAAATGTGCTTAATTAAACTTTAGCATTTAAACCAAAATTTGAACAATTGAAAATATTGCCAGCCTAGCATGTAGACTTCAAAATTCCCTAAATTTAAGAGCTGGGAAATTTTATTTTAAAATCAATTTAAAGAGCCCAAAAAATAGAAAAAAAATAGTATAGAGAATTTGTTTCACAAAACATTTTAGCAACTCGTTTTATAAAATGTGTCTTCTAAAACTAGATCTTTAACAAACTATTATACATGTGTACTTTGGCCATAATTTGGTTGTGGAATAGTTTCACATGACCTTCAGAAGACGTAGATGAAGATACCATCTCGCCCCAATGTGCGAACTAATTTACTATTAAATCAACAAAAAACGTTTTTTTGCAAGCTCATTTGTCATATACATTATAGTTACAACTAAAGTTTAAATAATCTGTACAAAAATAAATAAAAAAATCCATAATTTGAGATAATGCAAAAAAAAACGCCGGACCGCTTAGGCAATTCACTTTGATTCAGCCTGTAGTAACTGTTGCTGTTCAGAGACATCAATTATTTTTAAATAAAATTTGATACATCAGAAGTGAAAATTTTTAATTAAAATATTTGTATTAGTTTTAGAACTACGTTCAAGAACAACCCTTATTTTATTTATTCCTTTGTCTACTTTAAATACTGCGTGGAATACAATTCAGGACCAAGAAGTTAGCGGCCTCAATACAAATGAAAATTTTGGTATGATTCGTTAGTGCTTTGTTTGTGCGAGTGCTTCAACAAAATCAATCGCCACCCTACACCTTTTATAGAAAACGGCACTTTCCAGGTGCCCGCTAACTTCACGCATGATTGAAAGCACAAACGGAATTTTAGATATAATTTGTCAGTGTTTTGTTTGTGCTTGTTTGCACTTCAATAAAATCTATTGTGACCTTACATTTTTTTGACAAAACGGCACTTTCCATGTTCTCTATAACTTTACCCATCATTGGAAGGACACATAAAACTTTTGATATGATTCGTTGTGCCTGTTTGTGGTTCAATTAAATTATCTGTTTCTGATTCTTTCAAAGTTCAAAGAGTAAAAAATTGACTAGAAACCATTGCGAAAGTATAAAGGTACGATGCAGTCATGGTAATAGTCCAGCTGAAGCCTATTCTTTTTTAGTTGCAGGAAATCTCTTTATGGAAAGACAAAGATTCAAGTTCAGGGGCATGCATTCTCATTAGTACACTAGGCCAATTTAATTTTATAATTTCTTCTTTGTTTTTGGAAAAGCTTGTAGCTCAGAAAAATTCTTCAAAGTAAAGATATTAATTTTGCATTTGAAATGAATAATGTTGAACATATTATATCATTTCCTCTGTAGAAAAATAAGAAAAAATGCTAATGATGGGTTTGACAAAATTTTGAAAGATGTGAAGCTAAAAGTAAGCTTGTTTGTTTGATACCCTCTGAAAACTGCTTGAATACTACCAAATAGCAATATTTCAGAATAGATTCTTTTCCATCTAATCTGAACTATCGAAGATTTCCATAATTTAGTATCTTTGTATCGGCCAGATATAGAAGAATCAAGTAAGAATGTCATGGAAACTGAGCTAGGCCTATGGTACCAAAGATTTGTTAAAAGTGACAAGTCATCAACTCACTCCCGTTCTATTCCTCAGAAAGTAATTGATGCCTTAAATATGTTCAATGTGAATGTTTAACCAAATATTTTAAAACTTTTAAAATACTTTCAACATTACCGGTATCTAAACCTACGGAGTTTATTTCAAAGTTAATATTTTGTAATATTTGAATATCGTCTACTGGTCTTTATATGTGGTTACTGCAAAAAAAACCATGAGCTTCCAATACTTAAAAATTATCTTAAAATGTATTAAGTTACACCAACTAGATAATGTATTCAGTAAAATCCAACAAACGTAACAACTTTGTTGTTGAAGATAAAGATCTACTATTTACGTTCAAATCACACGATTTTAAAAGCAATCTTTTCTAAAGGGCAAGTATTATAAATTAATTAATTATTATTGGCGCTTTGTGCTTTCAAAAATGTTACTTCTGTTCCAACAATGTGTAATGTTGGGGCTCCTAAAGTGCAAATTTTTCAAAAATTTGTAGGGTCGCAATTGATTTTATTGAAGCACAAACATGCTCAAACAAAGCACTTACGAATCATACCAAAAGTTTTGTTTGTGCTTCCAATAATGCAAGAAGTTAGCGGGCACTCAAAAAGTCCCGTTTTCTCAAAAACGTATGGGGTTTTCTTGAAGCAGAAACAGGCTCAAACGAAGCACTAACGAATCATACCTAACAAAAATTTTGTTTGTGTTACTGATGGGGGCGCTAACTTTACGGACCTCAATTCAGCGTATTCGTGGAGGAATGTGCCAAACTTCGGGACCTGATTCTACGCAAAATTTTAAGTAAAAATGATTGTCTTTATTTTTGTCAAATTTTGCACCGTCAGCAAGATATATAGAGTAAAAGTTGCCAACCCTACTGAGTCAAGCGTCTTATCCGTACATAGTTTTTTGTACTAACAAACACATACGCCATCATTTTTGAATTAATCAGAAAGATGATTTAATGAGAAATAATAATTTTATGAAACACAACAGTATTCATTTTAACCATTTTCAAAATGGCAACCTTTGATTTTAATTCAAAGCTCAAGCCGCCACTTTCACCCTCGACATCTGACTAAAGGTAGAAAATTCAACAAAAGTGAAGAGAGTTTTTTTGCTAAACATTTTTTGTTTTTGAAGTTTGGCAAAGCCCCCCTCACCCAGGATATCCTGTATAATAATTTAAAATTACATTAACTTTTTCTTTTCTTTATGTGGTTTATTATTGATTCATATTCGATAATGAATTTTATGTAGTTCGATTTTAACTCGTTTCTTTTGCAGTCGTTTTTAAAGTAAACCTCTGCAATTTGTTGTTCGTAATTTAAGTATAGTTCATCAATTGTGATAATTTCAGTTTCCCAAAATTTTGTAACTGTTTTATTTAATTCGACACAATTTCAACAAGCATTAGTTACTAAAGTATATAAATATATCTATTTTATATTACCTCCTAGCGGTCTAACGTTGGTATAACCTTGATCAGGGTTGTGATGTTTAATATCTGTCCTTCACGTAGTGTCTACTGCCTGTAGCCGTAGTTGCCTGCAGCTTAGAGGAAGGTCGATAGGCGAACATCTGGCGCCTAAAATCCGGTTCACTTCGGCTAAGGAATCTTACCCTGACAGAAAAGACTGGTTCTCCAGGATTGGGAGTTGAGAAATTGGGCCAACTACCTTTCACTCACGAAAATGTTAATCCGCTAAAAATACTTTCAAAATGACTCGGAATCGGATGAATAATAATTTACGACGAATATTGGCAAGGAAACGGGCAATGAAACTGGCTACTGGAAATGTACCAGGAATAAACAATAAAACAGTAGAAATTGTTAAAGAATTAAACCAACAGAATATTGACATAGCAGTACTGTCTGAGACAAAAAAAGGAAAGGAAGTGAGAAATATCAAATTACATTTCTCATATTTGGTCGGATGTACATAAATCTAAAAGGTCAGTAGCAGGAACTTTAAAACCTTCGAATGCAAACCTGAAAAATTATAATATTAACAATAGTTTTGTATGGATTTGAAACTGTTGTAATTGGAGCATATGCTCTTAATGAGAGATTTCAATAGAAGAGTGAAAGATGAAGTTAGATGCCAACATGGAGAGGATGTTATTAACCAATCAGAAGAATTATTAATAGTTTGAAGAACATCATTTAAAAATATTTAATGGCTTCTACCAACATAAAATATACACAAATATACGTGGGAAAGTTAAAAGAGGACCAAATTGTGGTTCCGATGAAATATTTTTATTAGCTACCTACCGCAAAAAAAACGCAGAAGGCCACGACGTTTATGGAATGCAGAGACCTGGATGATGATTTGAGCCAGGACCAAGATGGTTGGAGAAAGAGATTCATGGGCAGCATCTAGCTGCATAATGATAATATTACAATTATGTATTGTATTTACATAACTTAATACATATAAAGGGCGTTTCAATAAGAGCACAAGATTTGAATTGCGTGCCATGTTTGACAGTCATAACTTCACATGATTATGATGTGTCAGATCGAAAGTTGACAGATGGGAGTTAGTAAATATGGAGCATTACACGGTAGAACAACGCGTCCTGATTGTCAAAAATTATTATCAAAATGGTGAAAGTTAAATTGCCACTATTCGTAAAGTACGTCCAATGTTCGGTTGAAATAATGTGCCTAATGTATCTACTGTAAAAAGAATAATAAAAAAATTCGAAAGTACTGGTTTGGTTAGTTACGTAAAACACACGATACGAGCTCGTAGAGGTCGTTCGGTACAAAACATCACAGCACTTCGCGAGAGTGTGAGAGAAAAGCCAGAGATGTCATCGGGCACAAGAATTGGACATTTCAACAGGCACTCTTTAGCAAACTCTCACTAAAGATTTACAGCTGCATGCTTACAAAATCCAACTGATTTAACAACTTCTGCCAGTAGACCATTAACAACAAAGAGAATTCACCAATTGGATCTTTAAGCAACCTGCTGATTTTGCAAACAAAATCAATTGCAGTGATGAGGCCCATTTTCACCTCGATGGCTATGTTAATAAGCAAAACTGTCGCATTTGGGGCTTAGAAAATTCACGAATGATTCATCAGAAAGCAATGCATCTACAAAGAGTCACTGTATAGTGTGCATTATGGTCTGGAGGAATAATTAGACCGTTTTTCTTTGAAAACGAAGAAAGTAATGCAATAACGGTGAATGGCAAACGTTATCGTGCTATGATAACACAGTTTATTGTGCTTCATTTGAAAACTATTGATCTTGACGACATGTGGTTTTGGCAGGACGATGCCACATAACACAGTGCCCGTGAAACATTGACGATCTTGCACGAGTTTACTCTTGGTCGTGTCATTTTCCAATTTGGTGACCAGAATTGGCTTCTATGCTCTTGCGATTTTACGCCTTTAGACTTCTGGCTGTGGAGTTATCTGAAGTCACAGGTTTATGCCAATAAGCTTGCAACCATCAAAGCATTGAAAGCTCAAATTAGACGCTGTATCAATGAAATACTACCACATGTATTCAATAACGTTATTGAAAATTTTGTCAAAAGGGTTGTTATGGTTTTATGTCTCGTATTTATTAGGAAGTAGGTCATAAGCTGCCTTAGAACGTGTGTTGCAAGTAGTATGGTGCGACGAAAAGTCGTACTTGGCGCGCACGCTGCTAATTTGCTATTGGTAAAAATTTAATTGGATTAAATTTTCGAGACGGACCGTGAACATTTTTCCTTTCTCGTTTGATACACGTAGGTGTTTTAGCATCTTCTCTGAAGTGAAATTCTCACCAAAAACTATTTAATGTGGGTTTTACAATTTTCAATATAAATTGGCGTTTACGATTAATCTGGTTACATTCACTGTGAGTATTTGGGTTTTTTTCCTATTTGTTTTAATTTTGATTGCTACATATGCTTTTAGCACGTTGTTTTCGGCATCTTATACTTGTTGTGTACAATAGTGGGATAACTCTCGAGGGTGCTGGAGTAGCTAACTAAGAACCTTTCCTATTAATGAACGATAACACCACGGCTCCGCAGTAATCAAGCCGCAGACCAACGGTGAATACCACGTCGACCGAGGTTGGCTATGTTGCATACTTCCAGCGAGGTAGTCACTTGTGTGCTGTTCTTCTTTGCACGCCACCCCTAAGGGAATTTCCTCGGTCTGTCTATCTTCCCCGAACTGTCGATACCGTCGCTAGCAGAATACTTTCATTTTCGGAACTACACTCGACGTATTACAGCTAAGTTTTAGTATTTAAATCACTAACTCATAAATAATAATGCGTATGAAAATTGATTACAGATGACATAAACGGCTTTATAGTTAATATTTAAGTAACTTTTATTCTGTGTATTCTCGTCAACCGGAAGTTTGTTGAAATCAGCTCAATAAGAGCTGGAGTGCTCAATTTAGAACGGTTGTCGAGGACACAAAAGGCCTTTTGGGTTTGCGGGAAGTACTTAGCATTTTTTTTTTGTTGTTTAGATTTAGTGTAACTCGCCGTGTGTAAATGATATGTGTACGCAGAGTTTTAATAGCAGCTACTTTTTTTTATATACTTCATAATACATAACCGAACTTTGTGTCATGTAATGATGGCAAATTACATCGTAAGAAATATACTTCGAACCAAGAACGTTCCAAAATAAATTCGCTGATGCAGTTTCCCCTGAATAAAATTACTTTGTTTTTGACAATATGAAAGGATCAATTGCAAATGGTTTTTATTAAAATGTGTTAAGCAACACAAATATATCGTTCTATTAAAATACGTTGATACTTAAAATTTTTATGTTCTAGAGAACATGTATTGTACGAAACTTGAAATCTTTACAATTTGAATTCCGGTCTTGTATCATGAATTAACAATTTTCTTTTAAAACAAAACTTTTAATCGCTGAGATTTAAAATTTTTCAAGCGGATGCTTACGCTATTGAGATTTATAGCTTTAGTATCATATTTTATAAGTCTTGTTTTTTAAGTACAGTCTAGAAAGTTGTAAAAAGAGAACAATCAAAATATCTAGTCCAAAATAATACCGATAAACTTTCTTCCGGATTTGAAAATGTGAATGTAAGCACGGTGAATTCAAAATGTCAACGTAAGCAGATAAAGTGCTTGTTTTCATGATCAATATCAATGAAGAACCAAATTGAATTTTAGTTCAACACGATTAAATTTTTGTTACACTTTTGCAAGCGCAACCGTAATTGAATTAATCGATTAAAAAGTCACGCATAATTTGTGTAGTAGAATAGAACAGTTTAAAATCATAAATATTGTAAAATAATGAATAATTCAACGTTTGCAAGAAAAGATAGATATTGTGTTTGCGTTATGTGTATCATCAATAACCTATAATATATTATATTTTTCTAGCTAACTTGAAAGCAAAAAGTAATATCTAGAGAAGAAATTGAATGTATGTTAAAAACGCGAATGGCTAGAGACTTCCCTTTTAAATAAATTGAAAACATACCTGCTTTGAATTCTATTAAATTTATAAATTTATTTCATATATGTACCAGTAATATCAATAACAAACGTTTTATCAAAACTAATTTAAGTAGATGTGTTTTTAAATTCTTTAAAACTAAAATGAATAGAAATGACTAAAGATATTATTGAATTACTACCGATTTTCTCGTGTTTAATAATTACTAGATCAAAGGAACTTACCTGAAGTAAAGTTCGATCGTAATTATATGTAGCGTCTAGTCTGGATATCATTAAAACATAATGCATATGTTTAAAAAATTTTGTCACAAAACAATTGTCGTTTAATAAAGAAAAAGATAAACAGGTGGAACCCTAAAATGTTTACAATATGGCTACCCAATATCAAAAACAGCTTTCATAATATTATTTTGAATGTTATAAAATTTCGCAAAAGTTCTTGACGACTCGGTCCATCCCGCTGCCTTTCTGATGGCTTACACTGACAAACCTTTTCTAAGGGCTTCCGAGGTCAAGGCGTGTCTCGTAAATTGGGCAGAGAAAATCGAAGTACTAATTCCAGATAACTCCAGAATGTTCTTAACCCAACGACTTAGCCTTTGTTTAGAAGCTGGGCGATATGGTTTCGATGATGTGAGATTATTTTCGTTGTGCGTTCTGAATGAGACCGTTAAGTCTACATATTTGTGTAAAAGTGTAGCCACTCACAACTCTGGACGATCTTTAAAATAGAGAAATTCTAAACCAGGTTAAACAAAATTTGGAGCGGACGTCTTGATTAGATCAGGATTGCGGATACCTTCAACAACATCTTGAATGTTTTATATTTTAATTAGAGACAAAGTCTGAATTCTTTGATTTGTAGCCAACGCCATAAGAGTAACCAATCTAGCTAAAACCATCTTCAATCTAGAAGAGTCGGGTAAGTTGGCTTAAAACTCTAAATCCTTTTGAGGTTCCTATGTAGTTTCATATCGAGGTTTTAAAGGATTTCTTTTAAATAAGCCTTTTATGTATCTCTTTAGGAGTAAATTTTTTCCTATATCTTCCGACACGATTAGCTGCTCTGTGACAGTTATAAGTGTCATGTAACGTTAGAGGAAAGGGGTTTAAATTATATTGTTGAAGAGTTGCCGAGGATAACGAATCCAGCGTTGTGTTCAGAGCGACTTCCGGGATCCCTTTTAAGAGAAAAGCTTCCCGGATAACTTCGCTACAACCAATATAAAGCATCTGGAGAGCGGTTGGGGTTGCCTGCTGTAAGGAGAAATAAGAAAGTCATTGGATGGACCGAAAAAATGTGTAAAGCAACAATTACTTTATCAAAAATCGGGTACCAAGGTTAGGCTTGTCAGTGTGGCACCACCAAGATTCCAGTAGCCCTGTTAAAAATGATTTTTTAAAAGCGTTCTAGTAGTAAGAGTGAAAAGAGAAAAAAGCATAAAGTTTTAATGGCTCCCAATTGATAGTGCATGTTAGTCTTTGAACCAAGAGATGTATTTTGAGCATTTTTTATTGCTCAACAAAGCAAAAATGTCTGAAACTCCAAACACTTCTTGAATTTGTGAAAAGTATTCCATTCTTAAAGACCACTCTGTTTCTGGTGGTAGCACGTTATAATAAATGCTGAGTTTGTTTACACTTCGAGACATTTTTATACTGTACGCCACATTCGGATGATAACGTTTAATAACATTTAAAGGTGATCAGCTCATCAATGTTACAAACTATTGTCTCACTCAGTTCTTCAATATTTTTTACCTATTGTTCAAAAGTTAAATTCTTCAAGTAGGGGTGTAAGAGCAAATCAAAGAAAAGTAATGACCGCTTGCACATGTTAAGAATATGAATGAATATCTTTAGTCGGTATGTGTAACAAGTCATTATAAAAAGTTCAACTTGTTACAGCCTACGTAGAAATGTGTTTGGGTTTCGTCCATAATTTATCAAACATTGTTAACAACTTTTGTTGTTTTCTTTGTAGGCGGACTATTATTTTGATTAAGCACCACTCCATTCTTACAAAAAATAAACCTTGTTTTGTTACTAACTTAGTGACTTAGTAATAACCATATAAAAACCGAAAAAAAGAATTATCAAAAAACAAGCTCCCGAAAAAAAGTAGAAACGACGAAGTTAGGTTACATTATTTATTTCAAAAATTGTTGTTCACAAAACGTGCTTATCAAAGATGTGTTCACAATTGCGTACCTTCTCTAGAATCATTAAAATATAATTTTATTGAAATTACAAAATACTGTAGATGGAAAAGTTGTGTAACTGATTCTCAAACATTAAAGCGTGAGCGAAGCGAGCGCGTAAAAATATCTCGATTGTTAATCGTCCTTATTAATACACTTGTTTGTTAAACAACTATTTTAACACAACAATTTGATAAATTTGTTTATTTGTTTTTGAAGCATTTTTGTAGTTTTGTTATAAAGATATAGCCAACTTACAAACCCATTTTCTCACACTGTTTCGGAAATAGTTTAATCTAAGACCAAAAAAATGTTTTATCGCAAAGATTTTTACTGTGATATCGTGGAGAAAAGTGCATAAATTAAATCGTACGTACAGGTACCATAAAAAATTGCGTAATTTTTAAAACTTTACTGGGAATACATTCAGAATATCCTCAGCTACTTTCTTAGCTCACAAAGTTAGCTATCTTCTTCTTCTAGTGCTCTGTCTGCCTTCAGACGTTGGATATCGTCATACAGATATTGTAGAATTATTCTGGTTCGGCGGCTGCTCGAAACAGATTTTCAACTGGCAGGCTTGTCCACTATCTAATATTACGTAGCCAACACTGTTTTATTCTTCCTATCCATCTTCACCTCCCTATGTTTTCCTGTATAATGGGGCAAAGTAATTGGTATTTTGGTCTTCTAATGATATGTCCGAAATATTTAGGTTTTCTCCTCTTGTATTCAGCAGTGTTCTTTCTGTATGCATTATCCTAAGTACTTGCTCATTGGAGGTGTGTGTAGCCCATGATATTTTCAGTAAGCGACGGTAACACCACATTTCAAATGTTTTCAGACTATACATGCTTGAAATTTTTAGAGTCCATGTCTCGCAACCAACCATACGTAACAACTGAGGATCTTTTTTGCAAAGAGGAATTGATAGTTTTTGTTGTAAAAGACTGGTTTTCATGACATGATTTGTCTTGCGCGTTATTTTTATACGTGCGCATATTTCTTCATTACAGTCCCCCTTCTATATTCAACCAGGTACCGAGATATTGAAAATGATCAACCTGTTATATAATTTTGTTGTCCAATTGTAACTAATTAGGATCTTCACTTATTTTGCTTACTAACATCCGCTTAGTTTTGACAATGTTAATTTTAATGTCTCTACGACGGCTTGATTCGTTAACCAAACTGATTAGGGTTTCTAGATCTTCAAAGCTCTTAGTGGTATGACTGAGTCATCTGTATATTTTATATTGTAATGACTACTCCACCGATCTTTACACCTTCTTGTCTGCCGTATAAAGTTTTAGCAAATATTTTTTTGAAGTACATGTTAAATAAGATTAGTGACATAAGGCACCCTTGTCTCATTCCTCGCTTAATAGGGATTTTATTGGTGAACACGTTGTCCACTTTAATAGTAGCTATTTGATTATACGAAGTGTGTCGGTAAAATAACTTTTCTAAGGTACTAAATGCTTTATTAGGCCTTTATCGTACATCACTGGAAAGCTTGAAACCCCCTCTTATTTTTTCAATAAAATCGCCGCCTTGATCGATGCATTTTTGCAAGTGTACCATGCACTTTGGTAACCTTCCTCGAAGAAATCGACCGCCAACCCGTTAAGGAATTTTTTCACTTCTTCTTTTACTTCGTCGTTTGTCTCAAATTTCATTCCGCTCAAGTGATCCTTTAGTTTCGGAAACAAGTGATAATCATTAGGGGTAAATTAGGACTGTAGGGTGGGTGGCGAACCAAAGTCCAACCAAATTGGCCAATGAGGTCGCTGGTTTGCCTTGAGGTGTGCGGACGTGCATTATCGTGATGCAACCTTACACCTTTCGACAGTTTCCCCTCCGGCAATTTTGAATGGTCTTTCGGAGTTTTTTAAGGAACTCACCGTATCGATCCGAGTTAATAATGGTCCCAGGATCAAGAAAGTCGATAAGTAAGATGCCCTTTCGGTCCCAAAAATTGTCGCCATCACTTTTCCCGCGGATTGTGTTTGCTTGAACTTCTTCGCCCTAGGAGAAGTGGTGTGGAGCCATTGACAAGATTTTTCTTTTGTTTCCGGGGTGAAGTGGTAGCACCACGTTTCGTCGCCCGTAACAATTGAGTCCAAGAATTCCTCAGCGTTGTTGGCACATTCATGAAGAAACTCCCGGGAACAGTCAATGCGCTGCTACTTGTGATCTGGTGTAAGCATGTGAGACACCCACCGGGCGCACACCTTGTTGAAGCCCAATTTTTCGGTCACAATTTTGTGGACGGAATCTGGGCATATCTCTGGTACGCGTAGAGCAAAATACCGGACCGTGATCCTTCGATTTTTGGGCAAAATTGCCTCAACTTTTGCGACAACTTTGTAAGAGAGCGACGGTCTCCCGCTCCGCTGTTCATCGTGAACGTTTGTTCGGCCATTGGTGAACTCCCTACACCAAAATCGCACTTGTTGGACACTCATACAGTTTTCTTCATAAATTTCACACAACTGACAATGAATGTTCACAGGTTCTACCTTTTTTGCGTTCAAAAAACGGATCACAGCGCGTAACTCGCACTTGGCGGTGACAAAGACAACAGGAACCATCGCTAATGGCTGTCAGCCGTCACTGAGCGTCACAGCGGCGCGCACAACGTATGGAATGGTAGTGGGGGACTGACCTTCACGGCTGTGTTGCCGGATCGCATCTAGCTACCCCCTTCTACAAGTTATCGCATGGGGAAAGTTATTTTACCGACACGCCTCGTAGTATAGGCGTTTACGTAGTCTAAGATCATAGTTATCTATCCCTGTTGATTCTAGATAATTAAAAAGTAAGTCATGTTGAACTCGGTCAAACGCCTTCTCAAAATCTATAAAGCAGCCATAGATGTTTTTCTGAAATTCGTAACTTCTTCGAAGAAGGACAAGCATGTAAAAGAGTGCTTCTCAAGTTCCCAATCCATTTTGGAAGCCAAATTGTGTATTACCTAATTATTTTCACATAGTGAATAAATGCGCTTTTGTAGAATTTGCAAAAAAGTTTTTAAGAATATGACTCATCAAACTTATGAGTCGGAAGTCACTACATTTATTAGGACTTTGGCAGTGTTATCAAAAGAGATTCTAACTAGTCCTCTGGTATTTGATCACTGTTATAAATTTAATTAGACACTGTTGTTATCACAGTGATGTTATCGTCATCAAGTAACTTCAGTGGTTCGGTTGGAATCTGGTCTGGTCCAGGAGCCTTGTTATTCTTAGCCTGTCGTATAACTGCTTCAATTTCTACTTTTAATATAGCGGGCTTCTTTTCAACTCGTTATCAGAGAGGAGATGTTCTTTATTTTTGCAGTTTACGTCTTCAAACAGTTTAAGAAGTAGCTTTCCCATTCTTTGCAGTGTTGATTAGCATCTGTTAGCTATTAGAATTCTAGTCAGCTATACTTGATATTAAAAGATACAGTAGGTGGAAATCCACAGCGGTAGCAAAAGGCTATCCAAGCGAATTTTACACAACGATCAGGCAGAAATAACTAACACACAGATGTGTTATACAACCTCTTCCAATTAGTTTAAATTATTCTGTTAACTCAAATTTTCATATTGTTATTAATAAATAGTTAAATATAATAAAGTTAAAGACAATGTGCAAAGAAGATCTGGAAATTTCAATCAAAGGAACATTGGTTGAAAACCAAGCCGAATATGTCTATCTAGGTCATCAAATCCAAATCGACAAAAGAAACATAGAGATTGAAACAGATAAAAGAAAGAAACTAGGGTGAGCAGCATTTGAAAAACTATCTAATATCCTTAAAAACAAAAAAATCCCACTTAGGTTAAAGGCAAAGTTATTTGACCAGTGTGTAATGCCTGTAATGCTGTATGGAGCTCAAACCTAGACACTAACAAAAAGCACAGTGGAAGAACTACAGATCACCTAGAGAGCTATGGAAAAGGAAATATTAGGCATTACCCTGAGAAACCGCAAAAGAAACACGTAGATTTGCAGCAAAACCAACCTAAAAGACATAAGTGAAAAGATATGCCAATTAAAGTGAGACTTCGCAGGGTATGCCAGACTAAAGAATGGACGATGGAGCAAAAAAATCATAAATATACTTTATTTTAGAATCGTTATGATTTCTAGACTTGTTCTGATTCAAAACATCCGGAAAACATTGCCGAACAGTTCTATATGAGTACGGTAAATAAACAAAATTAGTTAAGTAGCCCTAAAATGTTTTTTTTTCCTGTTTTAGGTTTTATTTTTATGATTATAATTAATAATTCCGGAGAATTTCAAGATTTTTAGAGTTAAAGAAATAATATATTAATCGTAATGAGGTTTTTTTATATATTTATTATGTGACATGGGAATCAAGACAATCATTTATTTTATAATAAATTCAAAAGTTAAAAGTTGTAAAACAAAAGAAACCAAAAAAGACCAAAAGGAAAGTAAAGCATAACTTTTGTTTAATTAACAGTCAACAGTTGTAGTAAACTAGCACTGGCCCAAAGAAGCATCCACTTTGAGATGGGAAACGTTGTCAAAAATTAGCACTTTTTACTTATTGACATTCAGCATTCCACATTAAGGGTTTGGTTTGCTATCACCTGCATTATATTACAATTAACGATTATAGAAAACATGACTTCAACTCTTCGATGGTTCAGATTTTAAACAATCAGTGGAACAGAGTTGCGGTGATTGAAGAGTTAAACACCAACGGACCTGACTAAGTTGACAAGCAAAGCGGATCAATTGATAGAAGCCACAAGCAGGATGTAAAATGTGGCATCACGAGCACGACATATATATGGAGAGGGAAAGTTGACGTAATTTTACTGCAATGAAATTTGTTAGTCTAGAACTCAAACTCATACATTAATTCATAATACAAACACAGAAAAATATCAAACTTTGAAGAATGAGCACAAGATTTTGATGAAAATTCAGATCATGCAAATTCAGGCAATATCACAGAACTGGAAGATACCGTTAGGCCAACACACAAAAATGACTTTCTAAACAGAAGCTAATATCGCAAACTTCAGAGGTAGATGACTTAACAAAACTTTTATCAAAAAGCGTAGTAAGAAACATTAATCATTCCTACTATTTTACTTGGACAGTTTTCTGCTAGCCCTTCAATTATTTTAAAAGAAACCCAAATTAGTGAAGTTAGTTTTGTTTTATTACGTTTTTACTTGTTTAAATCAAATTTGTTACGGTTTCTTTTGTTATTAATGGACATTCACCTTTTAGCGCCATAAAAGTAACTTCTGGTAGAAAGTCTGCCTGTAGTTTAGGCAATTAAAGTTGCGTCCGTGCATTCTTGTAGCAATCACTTAAACTGCAAATTTTTATTTGAAAATTTTGTTTTTTTATTAGTATCACTTTCTTTCTCTACTTAAACGTTGGCGCACAAAGTTGTCATTGAAGATTTGGGGAATCCTGATAATTAGAAATTAACTACTGGGGGTTATAAACCCACTAAAAAACTCGAAATCATAGCTGAGGGATAAGCACTCGACATTTTGTAAACTCTCAATTCTAACGCCATTTTGGAATCCGGATATTTTTAATGGCAATTACGTATATAATTACAAAGTAAGGCCGTGAATCATGGTGGTTTGTCTATCAATTGATCTATTATTCTCTAGAGGCCGATTGCTATAAAAATTAGTTGCTGTACCGACTGCTCCTGTTGCTGTCTTTTTTTATCAAAGATAACCTGTGACCTCTAGCCATCCATATCTTGACATCTTGTCCTTACTACGTCTGTCTACATATGTACAATACTATTTTAATAGTCTGGAATAATGAACCTGCCCACTTATGATCGCAATCTACAAACATTTAAATAAGTTGGAAATATTTCGACGTGAATTTAACAACCTACAACGTAACTTTGTTGCTTAAACTTAACGTCATTAATTACTACACGTATTTGTGCGTAGTATCTGTTTGTCAAAGTGATTACCAATTTAAACTGCGACCACACCCATTTTCAGTGACGTCATTATCGGTGCGGCTATTAAATATTTTGGGCGGTTCGAATACATTCTGATGAGAACAAATAGTTCTATTTACTTACTAGCTGAGTAATGTGTATTGTGCATTTATCTACAGCTACACTATATTATTGTCTGTTTTTGTGTTCTTGTGATCTAGTAGTACTACAAAAATATACCTCTACAATCGTACGGTTTTTTTTTGTGTTTAGACTCTAGACTTTGCTCTAGAATATTTACTACACGTTTTAATAGGTAGCGCCATTTTGTTTATTTGTTTTTCATTGTAAAAGCCTTTGGTCTAATTACTCGTAAGTACACTCACGATCCCTCTTCGACTAACAGAACTGCGGGCTATGTTTTCAACATTGTGACTTAATTTATAGTTTGTTTATTAATAAACTGGAACACATTTTTCTCCAACCTGACTTGTGTAAGTGACAACTATTTGTCAAAACTATTAATTGACATGAGTATATTTTTTGTGATCCGAAAATGTTAAATGAAAATGTCCAGTTTAGAGTCCAGTATTGATAACTGCATGTACCCACCAATGACTATGTCTACGTTTTTGTTTGTATTAGTAAGTACAATTCTGCAACACAACTAATTTGCACACGCTCCATTTTTATACTAACTGTATTTGAGTCTATTATGTTACGAAATTTCTAAACGTCAAAAAGATGTATTTAATTTTTAGCGTGCCGGGCGTGTGGCACGTGGCGTATTATACGCTTGTGTATTCCTAGTCTAAAATGATGTTAATTTAAAATCTTTACAAAGTGCCTTAAAATACTAACCTTTCAAAATAAAACTATATATATTTCTACAAATATCAACGCCCACAAAAACTTACATTTCAATTACAAATACCAAAGTAAACAAACCTATAATATTTTTAATCTAATATTTATATCAAAAAATGTGTCTTAAACATTATTTCGATTATAGAGTGCAATGGTATACTTATTGGTATTATGTTAAATAAAATAAGCAATTTAAAGTTACTATTGTTAAAGGGGTGAATGTGTTAATTAATAGTTCTACAGAAATAGTTCAACAGTAGTGTAGTGTGACCAATTTGCTTTGACTTAATAAACTTTGAAGTAGTTTCACTAAGCAACTTCTCTTTCAACTTGTGCATACATTATTATAGTTACGTAATTGCAGCTGCCGCAAAAGTTTTTAATTGTGATACAATCAACAATCCAGTGTAGATAGTGAATCTGTTCTTTGCTAATTTAATAACCTATTTTGAATGCAAAAATATATCCCAAAAGAATTGTGTCAAAACCAACACAGGATTTTAAATTTAATTAGTTTTGATATCAAAACAGATTACATTTAACAATTAACCTACGAAAGATAGAGTACAAACAATTATATTTGTGTGGTTCTCTTTAATAAACAATTTGAATTTTTATTACAAAATCCATTCATCGAATTAATAACAAAAGTCATAGAATTATTAGTTTAAATTTGTATTACATTAATAAGTTTTATAAACAGATATTCTTAATATTACAAACATTAGGTTAAAACTGTACATTATTCTATATCACAAAGTGACACTCACAAGCTACATAAAACTGAAAATTAGTTGCTAAATATTAATAAACCTCAACGTAGTATGTTAGTTACTGGCTAATTTTACCAATAAACCATATAAAATATATAATTACTTAACAAGAGTAAAATATTAACTACCAACGATAGTGTACCCACTACTTATTGCAGGGGTTGTTGTTATAATAATATAGTTGCAGCAACAATGTAGTTGGAAAAAACATTGTTTTTTCAAATAATGTGCAATATAGATTTTTTCATTAATAAATAACAGCTTGATTTGGATTTATTTACATTTTAATTTTATAATAATCAAAATTTATTAGTTTAGGAAATATGTTAAAAAATGAATCAATTATTTGATTCGCTGCATTCAACAAAATAAATTTCAACAACTACATAAACATCAATTTAGCACATTTTACTATTAAACGAATGCTTGTTACGGTTTATTTGTAAACAAACTATAAATTAAGGAGCAGTGTTGAAAACCTGGGCGGCAGCTCTCTTAGTCGTAGAGTGGTCGTGGGCGTACTTATGAATAATTTGATCGATGGCTTTCACACTACAGAAATAAATTATAGGACGCCACCTAGTAGAACGTGTAGTGAATCTTCCAGAGTAACTAGGAAATCCAAGACACAAAAACAAACCGTAGGATGGTAGAAATATAATTTTATACAACAAATAGGACTTAATCACAACGACAACATATATACGCAAAATAAACAATAATGTGATGTAGGTAAAAGGTAAATAGAACAATTATTTCTCATAATAATACAAGCAAAACCACCCGAATATTAATTAACCGCACTGATAACTACTCCACTGAGTCCTGCAGTAGACGCAGTGTAAAATTTACAATCGCTTCTACAAATAGCTAACTGAATGCTACACACCAATACGTATGACAATTAATGGCTTAAGTTGAATCAAGGCACTTACGTAGGGTACCGGTACACGACAGCAAATCTAAAATAGTTCAAAGGCGGAACACTTTTAACGATTTTAGAAAGATCAAGTTACAGTAAGCAACTAACAAGGAGCAACAGTTAGGTTGCTAAATTCACTGCGGTTTACAGGTACGTTTTCGCTTAAAATATAAAGGTAATAGAAAAAAAAGCATGCAATATGTTTGACTTAGCTGACTTAGATGTAGATGCGATCGGTTGTAGATAGACTCGACAACTGCAATATCCAGAACAGATAAAAGGTATTTTCATAGAGAAGTAGATGAGAAAACGGAACCAGTTGTCTAGGTATGGATAGCTTAAATTGCCCCCGAACGATAAGTTAGAGGTCATTGATTATCTTTTATGAAGTCCTCGGCATCAACGGGAACAGAAATTAATTTTATAACGACCAGGCTCCAGGAAAGGATTAGTTCAATTAGTACACCACCCTCGTTCACGACCTCGTTGTTTAATTAAGCATTTAGTTGCTTCTATCCATATCTCAACACGTGTTCTGCAAAGCGTTAAGAAAAATGGCGTTAAAAGAAGGTTTTCACAAAAGTAGAAATATAGCAAGAAACAATACTCACGACGCAAGAAAATGTCGAGTGCTTATCCCTTAATTTTCTGGAAACTTTTCTTTGGGTTTTTCTATCCAAATAATAGTACTTAGTAGATTCAAATCCCTAAGTATTAAATTTTGGAAATATACCACCTTCCTGCGTCAGCGGTTAAAGCAAAAAGAAAAGATTTGCTTTTAGAATTTTTGTCAATGGAGCGGTGCGAACTTTATAGGGTCGGAGACAGTGGAGTTACAAACTTCCTATAAACGTTAGTACTTGAAGTGCTTGTTATAGGAATACATGGACGCAATCTCAAATGCCTAAGCTACAAGCAGATATTCCATTGAAAGTCAATTTTATGACGCTAAAAATAAATTTCTGTTAATAGCAAAAAATGGACCATCACATGTTGCTAAATTAATTATCAACTTTTATTAAAAACACTAACAAAATCATTCTCAAAAGTGTTGACTTTTTCTAAATATACCTACAATCAGTCACTGTTTGGTGAAAATTATTTTTTTCTTTACGCGTAAATTTTTACGACCTCATTGAAGTATTCGTTTTAAGTAAGTTATACTGTATTTTAAGTGGAATTTGTATGCGGTAAAAAACACAGCTGGTTTTGATTCTACAGCCGCCAATAATTATTTCCTTATACTTTGATATTTTCAAATCCGTCGCGCTCACAGTTAAGCTTGAAAAAATGATTATTTTGATAGTTTTTATCAAAGGTTCTCATAGAAGTCTGAGCCACATTACACCACCTTGCTTCACTTACTCAATAAACCCCTTGTTTGTTTCATAATAAACGTGAAAGTCGTTTTGTTTTTAAACGTAAAGTCTCACATTTTATTTGGTCTAGATTCATTCATAAAATTACACCAACGGTTGGCGTATTAATTTTTTTGTAGTGTTCTTTGTTTATGTAGAAATCAGAAAAGGGAGATACGCTTCCGAGTTTGTATATAAATATTAAAAATTAGGCTGTAGGCGACAGTCGATAAGCAGATTAAAACGACAAGGTACTATAAAACTAAAACAATGTACCAAAACTGTAGCGAAAAATAATTGTTATTTGTATTTATAACAATCGCTAAAGTTTGTGAATCGTGAAAGTTCTTTGAGTAATTAACTAATCAAAGTGATATTTATGAAACAATGCAAGAAACCAAAACAATGCGCGATCTGAAAAAAAAAGTTTTGTTTAACTGGGGTTGAAGCAACGCAGCACTCGTCGACATCTAGTCTCTCTTTACCCTGAGACGTCATACCGTTAAAGGCGTTATTCATCGTAATTAATATGTTTCTGTCAACAACTTATTGTAACGACTAACGAAGTATTAGTTTCAACAGGAGAAAACACCACAACTGTAGGTAAATTAATTGTTGACTTCGAAGAATTATTGAACTGTGTTAGAAGGTAGATCGTCCGTGTGTTTTGTTTTTGTTGTTTGTAAGTTTTGTGAATTGAAATAAAACAAATTGGGTATTAAATTTCAAGTTGAGGCTATAGTAGTATTTTGTTTTAAATAAAAACCACAACCCCATTTTGTTGTTTGAACTTTATAAGCATGAAAATAGTATTTAGGTATAATCCTTGTTAAATAAATTTAATGTTTACGGTACCGCTTTTGTCTTTTACGATGTGTTTAATGTAAAAGAACACGACCGTGGTGTAATCGAAGAGTTGTAGATGAACTTGCATTTTAATAGAAACCCAAACGTAATTCATAATTCTAAGTTTAGTCTTTCATTAAAAGAATACAAAATTGACATTATATGCAGAATAGGTGTTATCAGAATTATTTTAATTTAAAGAAAACAAATAACTTTGTGTGCAAAAGTTAAAAGTGTACGAGTAAAATAAATTAGTTTTAATGTTAAAGGTTCCAAACAATTCCTATGTGTTGAAATGGATGCATTTGAACAATAAGTGAGACAAAACGTTTTTAAAAAGATAGTGGAGGTAAAACATTATAAACAGCAGTAAGAAAGGTAAAAGGGAGTGAACGTGAAGAGACGGTTTGGAAATTCAACGTTCAGACACTGGTAGATTCACTCGTGGTCAAGTAAACAAAAAAGTGTACATTTTTCAATTTCAAACGTTAAGTTACATATAGGTTTTGACATTCAATAAAACCACATAAAGTCATTATTTTTATGACTTCATAATAAAGTTAGGGGTTGGATAGAGTTATAATCTAATTAGCTTCTGATATAGGTAGTGATTCACCCACATAAAGCAAGATTTTTGTTAGTTTAAATAGAGAAACTTTTTTTATTTTAATTAGTCTCTCTACTATTAAAAATCAAACTACTATTTTTATTTTAGCTATAATTATTGTTATACAATTTCTGAATTTATTTTAATTTATGATATATCAAATTGTATTAAAGTTATTAATCAGAATTCGATTAACGTAACAATCAATCATGTAGTATTTGATTGATCAAGCAAATAATTGAAATTTGAAACATATGTTTGAAATGCGTTTCTATTAAGTTATAAAATATTGTTTGTACCTATGTATTATCAATCTCTTCAGACTATGCGTTTAAAATTGAATTGTATCTTTTAATGCTTAGAAATTTAGCTAATTAAAAATAAATGTTTATTAGTAAAATTTTGATTTAGTAAATAATATAGGAATTGTTTGTTATACTTGAAAGTTTTAAATAACAAATTATTTCATCATTTTTTAAGACATACTAAAAAATTAATTTTATTGTGCATATACAACTGTTTGTATCAGATTTGTTTATTTTTAAATAATAATTCAAAAAGTTTCATTTTATGTAAGTAACGATTTAAATAAAGGCCGTCGGTTGTGCACCGTGCACATAAATTTAAAAAGACATTTTCTATGACAAGAACATATTGTTTGTCACCCGGATTTACGGCTAGTTCTCAAACTTGTAACCACTTCCTTTCTCATGAATTTTACATGAACTTCCTAAGTTGTATAATTTATAGTAGTATTAAATTAAATTAGGTGTTGTATAATGTTACTTTCAAACTAATAATAAACAAGAAAACGCACTTATTTAAAGTGTAATGGTGTTTGAGAATAAATGCAGGAGATAAAAAAAATATATTTGTAATATACGCCAAGAGATGATAAAAACTATACAGGACGACAACTTTAGAGAAACACAAAATATCGAAAATGTATGTGATTTTGTATTTGAGGCATTACTATTTAAAACGCTAGAGAGATGTTTATAATTTTTTTCTTACAAAGCTTTAGTTTTTTTTGCAGGATAAACAAGTTCAGGAGCAATTGCTAATGTGGAGGAAGTGTTTATTTCCCTGACTCGACTTTACCTCACTTACTTACACCAATTATAAAATAAATATGTACATAAGAATTGTTACAAATAACCATTCTTTAACATTTTAAGCAATTTAGAAAATATATATGATAAGAGATTTGGAAAATATTAAGAGTATATTTTGCAATTGCAAATTGCAAATAAATATACAATATGCAAATAAACTAAATTAACACCTGTTATTTAGAGTTTAGGCAACTAAACTTGCAATGTAAAACAAAGAAAAATTGATTTTTGATGTCTTACATCAACAACGTATTTCTCATTCTTAATACCATTTTGATTTCATTTTTCAAACATATTGCGATGATGCATTTTATGTAGAAAAATATAATTTTATATTAAATGTGAGCATGAAATTACTGTGTGTAATTCTTTGGTTGATAACATCTTTAAAGGGCTAGGTTTCTTAATAACAATAACGTGGTTTAAGATTTAACAAAATTTTAGTTTATGGAAAATAATCAAATATAATTCTTACAAATACAATATACTTATGAATAGCGTTGCGTATCAACATTTTCATCTTTCTTATCAGCTGAGCGGGGATTGGTTTCCACCTACCATTGTCAAACTAGCGTGATTCTTTCTTTACCCTTCACCTTTTCCCTGATAAACACCATCAAATAGTGAAGGGGTGATGTAGAGAGCAGCAATTCCTTTCTTTTTGAAAACTGAACTTCGGTGCTAAGCCTTCAGGTTATCTTCAAGTAAACAGGATTCGAGTAACGGAAATAACACAACAGCGTATTCGTGACCAGCGACGCCAAGAGATAGCAATGCACGTAAGTGAGACTGCAGTTGATCATAAATACTGTGTAGACCAACCTTACTTTTTCCAGCTGTAATCTGGATAATAATCTTTAAGAGTTCTCAACTAGGAGTAATTCTCTTCCAAATCTGCGTTTAATGGCATTCACTACTTTGTTGTAGTTTGCTGGGGTTTGACGATAACAGTTTACTATTTCTGCTGCACAGGATCTCTATCCTATTGACTGTGAGATGTACTCAAACTTGTCACTGTTGTTAAGATCAACATCTTCATGTATCTTTGAGAATTGAGCCCAGAATCCCAGCCACTCTTTCACATCACCGTTAAACTTTTTATTTCAATTTTAGGGAGTCCATGGGTTTGTTGTTCTTTGTTAGCTGAGTGATAGCTGACAACACCGTTGGTAGGGGATGTTTTACTTTTGAGCGCACGGAGCGGTGCAGAAGGTCCTCAGCTTAATCCCAGGCAATGATATACTTTGTTTTGTAGCCGTTGATTTCTTCATACTTTTTGTTTTTAAGAGTTCTTCAGTAACGATATCAACCATCAGCTGAGCTTTCACCTTGTCATCCCACTCATCCAGAGAAGTGTGATATTTGCTAATTAGTTTCAACGTAGTTATCACTTTGCGCAGATCTGGATTCTTTCATTTTGATGCATTATCAATTTTGGTTGGCAATTTGGTAATTTGAGTCCTTATCGGCCTCCTTTCTTGAACAAATCATCAATTTTGCTTTATATTTTCAATTGTAGGTCACAAATAACCAAACTTATCACGTCGTAGTGTCATCAAAAATTCTGCGTGTAGGAGATATGGCACCGTACCAGGGTATATAACCACCTCCAATAATAATAATTGACCTAAATGAACGATAATAAATAAAGCTAACTGCCACATCCACACGCAAGATATAACGAATTGATAAGTTTTATTTAATCCAACTAAATAATTATTTGACGAATTTGTTTTTTTCTTAAATTGAAAAACTGACATGACATCTATGACTACTACGAGGCTGGTTCAATAAATACACGTTCGAACGGTGGTACATGTAAGCGGTTTATTTACACTAAACAAAATTGCCATTACTACAAAGACATGCATCCCACTGCTTCACAAGACGCTGTATACCGGTGTGGTACCAGTCCATTGGCTGTTCGCGGAACCATTTCAAAACTGCCTGCTTGACTTGAGCGTCCGACTGGAATCGCTGTCCCTTAAGTGCCTTCTTCAATGGTCGAAGATATGGAAGTCACAGGGTGAAATATCCGGGCTGTAAGGGAGGTGCTCTAAAATCTCCCACCTCATCCGCTCCATCTGTGATTTGATGATGTTAGCTGTATGCGGACGGGCCCATCTGTGAACTTCCGACACCATTCCACGACTGTGGTTTTGAAAGACACTCTCCACCATAAACATTTTGCATTCTCCCATAAATCTGAACTGGAGTGTTGCCCTCAGCATGCAGAAACTGTATGACTGCTCGGTAATCGGTTTTGGACGCTCCAACTATAAGACCTGCCATAATGAAACGCGCACAACAACTGTCTCCTGTACGAATATCACGAGGATGTGTCACAATAGACAGCTATGTAGCAGCCGCTGGCCTACGCAAATTTGTACGATTATAGCTCTACTAACAATCGTTTCACAGCGCTCGAACGTGTATTTATTGAACTAGCCTCGTATATAGCACGATCTACAACGGCATATAATACGTGATTCAACAAGACGTTGCATTTTGAATATTAAAAAAAAAAGTTCTTTTTATTGAGAATTCCGACAATCGTTTATATCAGTGTGTAGTGGAAATATAGCCGTTAAACATGAAAAATAATGCCGGTTAAATGGCTGCTTTGGCAACACCGCAATCGTTTGACAAAATTTTACATCATGTTTCCGCAAAGCGCTGGCCCAATTTTGCCAATAGCGCCACGAATATTCTTTTCCAGGTTTTCCAGCGATTGAGGATTGTCAGCATACACTTTTGCCTTCATAAATTTCCACAGAAAAAAATCGCACGGCGTCAAATCGCACGATTTTGGCGGCCAATTCACCGCCGTCTTTCGCTCAATTAAACGGTTCGGAAATCGTCGCTCCAGCATTTGGTTCATTGCCCCATCCTGTTGAAACCTGATGTCATCGACGACCATTTCATCAATTATTGGAAAGAAATAATCTTCCAACATCGTTTGGTATCGCTCGCCATTGACTGTAACGCAATTGTCTTTCTCATGGAAAAATTAATTTAAATATATTGCAATTATTTGATCTAAATACTAAAGTATGTGTAATAATAGAATTGATACAAACCTCGATTAATTAGCTGACCATTTATAGAAAAGTTAAAGTCAATCATCAGCAAAATAAGTGGTTCACTTCGGAACTTAAAAAATACAAAAAGAAAGAGACGACCTATATAAAATAGCTAAATTAAATAAAAATGTGTACAATTCGAATTTATACAAATCAAAAGAAATGGATTTGTTTATTTACTCAGGCAAAATAAAAACCAATTTATCGAAAACAACTTAAAACAGAACCGCAATAATCCAAAACAAATGTGGAAACTACTTAAAAATATTATAGGAGGTAAAAAGGAAAACAAAATTAGGGAAGTGTACTTTAATGACATCAAAATTATAGAGAACATGGAATTATCATCAAATTTTAATACAAATTTTGTAGATAGCGTCAAAGAAATTAACGAATCTATTCTATTAGTAATTGACGAAAGTTTAAAATTAAATCAAGTACTAAACAAATTTAAATTTAAAAATGTCCCTGAACGACAACTAGAAGAAATAATTAAAGTAATTAAAAATCAAACAGTATTGACAATATTTCAATTAAGATATTGCTTGATGCTTTTCCGGTGATAGGAGTTCTTTTAGTAGACATAATAAATGAATCTTTAGAAACAGGGGTAGTTCTAATATCTGGAAGATAAATACGGTTATTCCCATTCCAAAAATACAAAATTCAAAAAAATGCGAGGAATTTCGTCCAATTAACTTATTACCTAAATTAGAAAAATTTTTAGAAATAGTAGTAAAACGTCAACTAAGCGAATATTTAGAACAGCAAAATATAGTTAGTGATTCACAATCGGGCTTCACAACTAAACATTCATGCTAAAAAGCATTAAATTTTATTCTTGCAAATTGGAAAAACGAATTAGAAGAAAATCAAGTCATAATAGCGGTTTTTGTAGATTTAAAACGTGCTTTTGAAACTATTTGTCGAAAACGATTGCTACAGAAATTAAAACTATATGTGATCTTAGATAACGAATACAAATGGTTTGAAAGTTATCTAAATGATCGTTTTCAGAGAACCCTCATAGACAACGTAATGTCCAAAAATATACTAAATAATTTGGGAGTTCCACAAGGTTCCGTACTAGGCCCTACATTATTTAATCTTTATATTAATGACATAACTACAGTTCCAAAATCATCTTCTATTCATTTATTGGCGGATGATACCCTTATCTCAGCTTCAGGAGAAAATATACAAGAAACTGTTAAAGTAATTAATAACGATTTGATATTATTAACAAATTGGTTTAAGATAAACAAATTGAAATTAAACGTATCTAAAACCAAATGCATGGTGTTAGGAGCAAAAAAAATCACAAATCTAGAGGACGTCGAAATTATAATTGAAAGCAACAAAATCGAAATTGTAGACGAATTTAAATATTTAGATGTTATTATAGACAATAAACTAAAATTTAGTAAAAATGTAGAGTATATAATAAAGAAAGTAAACGGGAAAATAAATTTTTTAGGAAGAATTTTGAATAATTTAGGATATGTTCTTAGAGTATTACTATATCGTTCAATTATAGAGCCGTATTTTAATTATTGTAGTACTATAATTTTTTTAAGCAATGATAGTGAAATAAATAAATTACAAAAACAACAAAACAAAGCTCTCCGCATTATATTAAGATGTTCTAAATTAACAAGTGTAAAATACTTGCTAGAAAAACTGGCTTATTCAGTATTTGGCAAAATACAATATTTAATGTACACTCATAAAATTTAAAACTTGGACACTGCGGTATCAATGGCTGCAATTAGTGCATTACGGTTTACTGGTATAAAATTTGGCCCTTGTTGTCTTCGGATAACAGCAAGTATTCGAGCCCAAACATTTTCGATAATGTTAAAATCTGGGCTTTTTGCTGGCCAGGGTAACAGCTTCGATATTTAATCGAGCTATGGTGTTTAATTAGCGATACCTTCAAATATATTCTTTAAAGAAAAAAATTAAGTAAGCAACGTAAATTACCTATTTTCTAAAACGTGCTTAGTGTAATGATTTATTCTACAGTCCTTCTATAAGATAACCCTTGCTGAGATTACCTATTGTTAGAATTGTAAATGATACCCTTAAGCCCGCTTTACAATGTACAAACTTTTGTTTACAGAAATTGTGGTGTCCAAGTTTTAAATTTCATGAATGTACTAGTTTTGATTTATAAATGTTTACATAACAAGTTACCGGGATACTTAAACACATATTTATTTCACAATTGAAAATTTCACGGCTATGAAACCAGACAAAGAGACAACTTTAGATTACTAAAATACAATAGAACTAGTAGCCAAAACTTACTTTACTATAAAGGATTAAAGTTATATAATGAATTGCCCAAAAAATAAAATATAGTAGTAATATGTCTGCTTTCAAATCCGAAACTGAAATATATGTTAAGAACATATTTAGTTAGTAAAAAATGTAACTTAGTAGATGTCAAATGTAAGATGTTATTAGTTATTATTAACTAAATAAAGGTTATTATTATTATTATCTCTGAAGATGTACGGACCTATCACACCTTTGCTCCATAGTCCGCACCAAACTTTTGGGATGAATTGGTCTCTGTTGAATTGCTCTTGGGTTCTCCGTACCCCAAATACGGCAATTCTGTTTATTAACATAGCCTCCAATCTCAAAATGCGCTTCATCTGGAAAGATGATTTTCGATGGAAAATCGGCATTTTCAGCAATCTTGTTCAGAGCCCAATTGATGAACTCGCGACGTTGACCGTGATCAGCTGGTTTCATTTCCTACATTAATTGAAGTTTGTATGCATGACAATGAAGGTCTTTTGTCAAAATACGCTGTACAGTCGAACATGATAAGTTTAATTGTTGTGATCTGCGTCGGATTGAAATGTTGTGTTCAGCCTCCAAACTTTCACTTACTGAAACAATATTATCGTTTGACAGGCCCGGCCTTACACGCGTTGATTATTTATGGTCACAAACTGAACCAAAACGCTTGAATTTGTCGATTACATTTTGCACAGCAGTGCGCGAAGGCGCGTTATTTTTACCACACAACGTGCGAATTTTTGCATTGTTGTCGAAATAATTTCACCATTTTCGAAGTACGTTTTCACGAAAAAGGCGCGTTGTTCGACCGAATACCTCTGCATTGTTGAACGGCTGTGTATTTACTAAACAAATGTCAAATATAAACCTAATTAGTCAAAAATTGCGGAAAAGGCGCGATTGTCAAAATGCAACGTCTTGTTGAATCGCCCATTAGTAATTCTGAAATCATTTTTAATAATATAAGAAAAAATTCTTAAAATAGAATATTTAATTTAAAACAATTGCTTATTGTAGGTTTTGCATGTATTTTCATTCAATAAGAAGTAACAGAATGAATATTCTGTAATTATGCTCAACGAAACAATTAGACAGCCATGATTTTCTGAACTGTCAGTGTCAAATGTAAATGCAACGTTTTAGATGTTTTGAGGAATGTATTAATTTAAACTTTATAAAATGAATGAAAAATCGAGTGAATCACATATGTCCGTAGAGAAAACACGATTTGTTACTCGATTAGAATGAAAATTTGCTTCCACTCGTATCGAATTTTCATTCTAACCTTGTTACAGAATCTACTATTATACACTGAACTACTTCAGATAATCCCGATATTTAGTGTTCGACGACGTCCATGGCGTATTGAATGGTAATGTTTCGTCGTTCGAAGACGGTGACAAAGGCGACAGTATACGTCTTCTTTTGCACACTTAGTGTTAGTTTCTAGATTCAGGCATTCCGTTTTACCGTTAAATCAGTAAATTATCCAAACGACAAGTAAATTCATACACAATTAATGTTAAACATGAATAAATCTCACAAAATTGTTCTAAAATGCAGACAAAACCCTACTAATCTTAACACTTTCTATTTTTGGGTCAGTCAAAGTCAACCCCAGTTAACACGTCTTATAACTACATTACCAACACCAAGAAGAATGTTAAAATAGCAAACGTATATCTAGTGCGTACCAAATTCACTCTACATCGTGGTAACATAAACATAGTCATAGTTTTATAAATTTCTTTATTTATACAAAGATAAAAACGGTACAACAACTTTAAGCATAAATATGCACGTGCGCGTGCATATTGCAAGTGCATTGATCAGTTTATTTTAATCATTCATGGGTGATCAGAAAAATTGTTTTTATCTTTAGTCTTAAATAATTAATATTTGCACTTGTTAATCATTCGCAGTGTGTTGAAAAACGTATATTTAATACTTTGAGCACAAAAAAATGCGTTTAATAAAAATATTTTAATTCTGGAGAAGTAACCCGACAAGTCGTGACCTGATCACCAATTTCTCAAATTTAATATGCAAATTGCTTTTAGGGACTCCCGTTTGTTCATTTATTGCTAGATATTAAATTGAGCTTAAAGTTATTTAACTCAAAGCACGTATTTTGCATACTATTAATGCGTATTTTGTTTATAACGTTTGAGTTAACTAATTTCATTAGTACGTTGGGTTGTAGTAATTATAAATAATACCTGTGTCAAAAACGGAGGGCGAAAATTATAAGGAAAATAAACATATAAAATTATTCGTTTGTTTAATAAATATAATCAATATTAAATGAAGAAGAATGCAAGAAATATACAATGTATTGATGAACGATTATCGTTTAATTAATTTATTGTGCAGAGTCCTTAAACTACCCCAAAAGGAATTTTATTTTGGTATTTTACAAATATTTTGTAGTAGCCACGTTGAAGTAAAAATGTCTTTGTCAGTCATATTACACTAACACCAGAAGTTACCATAATTTCCGGGAAAGATAATGCCATGTAAGTCACCACGCTAAACTTTGACGATTTAAGGTTAGCAAATCACAATAATGCAACTTTAATTATACAACATCAACCAAACTGTTCCTCGTGCTTGAAAAAGAAATTAACTTAAATGTGCTTTTTTCACAAAAAAATTAAGTGTAATTTAAAGATTTAATTTCATGTTGATGTATTGGAGGTGTTTACTTTTCTGTTTCATACAAAGCTTTTATTCGACTGTTTTAATTAATGTACGGGAATTGTTGTTCGCAAGATTACAGTTGTGACAGCTTTTTACCGGAAAATGTATGCAGGTCCGCCAACAAAGATAAAACCCAGTCTGGAATAACATTTTGTAAGACGTATAGAATCTGGACATCCCTACAACATAAAACACTATTTGTAAGTAAATTCTTTGTTATTGTAAAACCTTTTTATAATCCGATTTATTAAAAAAATGAATTTTTTGTATACAAGTATGTCTCCGGATCGACTTTAAAAGAGGACAAAAAATGTTACTTTTGATTTATCAGAAAATTTTACCCTTGTTGATTTGTCTTATTTGTTCTAAATCCTTAAAGCACAAATTACTTTTTATTTAACTCAAACGGTTCTAAAGATAATCTTACTAAAAAATATTCAAATAATGCACGTCTGTATAAAATTGGTACCCCCACTTTGTTCAAATTAAAAAAGAACAGTTTAGCACTAAAAATTAAGAACCAAAAATAAATGTGCAAAAATTAATTATTTTTGAGTTAACACTGTCGAAATAAAGTTAAACTCCTATTTCTATTCTTTTTTATTTAACTCTTAGAACGCTTTAACCTTTATTAAAATTTTCTCGTATTCAGACTTTCTACGAATTTACCTTTGTAAGAACAGGACCCATACCATAGAAATAAGTTTCAAACTTGATAGATCATTTGCTATTTGTGAGTTTTTATACAAAAAAAATCGATGCTGGCTAATTATTAATGGATTACGGAAAAACCATTCTAAATTTGATAGATAAGATTTTAAACTTTGTTTTCTATTTCGGAATTAAATTGCATTCATTATTCAAAATACAAAAAATCATGGTGGATAGAAATTAGTTCATAATTCGATAAATAACAAATGATTTTTATTTTTGATTTGTGATTTTGATAAACGCTGGGTTAAACAAGTTTTTACCAAACTGTTAAATTGTTTATCAGAATTAGATTACAAGAACTGATTAATTTATTTATTGACATTATGAATTAACTATCGTGGGGACAAATTAATTCTAAATTCAATAGATAAGATTGTCAACTTTGTTATTTATTTACAAATTTGTTGAAATGGTTTTTGGTGAAATTATATTAAAAAAATTATTATTAGTTAATTATTGAGATTAGGAAAAAAATTAGTACTTAATTCAAGGTGTTTAGTTGTGTTGTTAAAATTTGATTTTGACATAGCGCTCCAAAACTTGGTCGTTACCTTATATTTAAATAAAGCGCGCATTTTCCTCTCAAGTTTGCATTTAAGATATGATAACCAGTAACGTTTTCCGCGCAAGAGAAAGAATAGAAATGGCGACAAAGGTTGTAAAAGTACGACCACGCCGTTGCTGAATACGTTTACGTTTTATCTGTTTCGTTTTTAGTAAAACGAAGTTTGAATTAATGGATTGGCTTTATAGCGAATTTATTTACGTTATTAGTATTGTATACGTCCCGTTCAAAAAAAGTATGATGTAGAAGAATAAACGTGCGTTTCGAAATGGAAGAATGCATATCGTTATCAAAACGATAACTTTAAATGCATGAAACACACGTATGTTAATAAAGCCAAGTATTTCTTGTACAGTAGCACACACGCAACAAAAGAACACCTGATGCAGCATTTCGCTCTTATTATGAGCTCATCAGAGGTGTATACTTAAGTGCGGTATACAACTGTACAAGACGGCGGTTGGTCTTTTAAACTCTCGTGAAGTAATAAGCATTTAAAGTTATTGCTTAGATAACGATATGCACTTTAACACTCACAGTTGTTACAGTTAACTGTTGGCATTTTTTAGTTTGATACTATTCGTACGTGTCTATGTTACACGAGATGTCGTTAGACACACATTTTACTTATGTTCATTGCTCCACGAGAGTTTAAAAGACCAACCGCCGTCTTGTACAGTTGTATACCACACTTAAGTATACACCTCTGATGAGCTTATAATAAGAGCGAAATGCTGCATTAGGTGTTCTTTCGTTGCGTGTGTGCTACTATACAAGAATACTTGACTTTATCGACATACGTGTGTTTCAAGCATTTAAAGTTATCGCTTTGATAACGATATGCACTTTAACACTCACAGTCGCTACAGTTAACTGTTGGAATTTCTTAGTTTGATACTATTCATACGTGAACATGTTTCACGAGATGTCGTTAGACACACATTTTACTTAATATTCGTTATCTTTTTCGGCGTTTAATTTCTACGTTTCCGTCGATGAAAATTCAACGATCAAACAAGTTATTAATTTATATGAGAAAATTTGTTTTATAGAAAATTCCGTATGCATTACATTATCCTATGTGAAGTTTCAATATGCAAGCAATTTGATTCCGTCCACACAAATCATCAAGGTCAGCCAAATACCTGCTCGGGATTCAACAAATTTAACGTCCTTTATTAACACAAGGTACTTCAAATAAGTGCTTTTATAATATTAACAATTCTTCGAACTTTCCGTGCATTGAAGTTAATTTTGAGAAACTAAAGTCGGCCTAAACTGTTCGAAATTAAACGCAGTCGTGGTTACCTTTATTTTAACCTATTCGTTTGTTCGCAATTAATCGCAATTCGTTGTTGTACCTTAAAAGCAATGGTTGTACCTTACGTTGTTTATTTAGCGATTACATTATATTTATCTTTTTGAGTTGCCGGTTGAGCAGAGAATTTACATTTCAATATCTTATTTTAGTTTAGTAACGTTTTTAACGCTTGTAAAGGATTCTCTCGTTATACGTTTATAGTTGTGTTTAGTTTATTATTTAATGATTTAATGCTGCATTTTATTTGATTATTAGATTTATGTTTTTGGTAAAAATTTGTTTTATTCTCTCAAGGGTTTTGCTTTTCCCTTAATACATAAGCTGGCACTCATTAATTCGTTATTAATTATGTCTTTAGTTTAAAAGCATCTCAATAAATATAAATAACAAAACATAAACCAAACTGCAAACATTCCCATGACCTCTTAGAGTCTACGTAGCATTTATCTAAACTTTAGTCGGTGCATTTTAAATACGTTCTTAGATTAAAAAGTTTTTTTTTAATTTACACAAAGTGGGGGTGGCAACTTTAGCGACGTAAATAATGCTTCACCTTTTTCGGCACAGATTTAATGCAAGCTTTAAATTTATTAAAACTCTTTTATTTGTAAAATTAATAGTATCTCGAGAATCGTTTGAGTTAAATACAAAGTATCCTACTGAAAATGAATGTAGGGTACATGTTGTATAGATAAATTCAAATTTGTTTATTATGAGTTGTACATTGAAGAACAATATTAGCAATTAATTTTTACAATAGAAATGTAATCTTGGAAATGTAGTATTAAATTCAAATTGGCTCAATATGAAATTTACATTGAAGGACTATATTAGTAATCCAGGGTCCACACAACATTGTACAATACAGTTTTTTCATTGAAAATGTAAACTTGGAAAGGTATTAATTCAAATATGGGTTGAACATTGACGGACAAGGTTAGTAATGCAAGGTGCAACATTGAAGAATATGGTCTTTGCGTTGGAGTTGATTTTGATGTGTCTAAGGATGTAAAAATGTCAGCCGTATATTAACATTAATATTACTAATCTACCGAAGAGTAGTAGAAATGCTAAACAAGTAAATTAACAATAGGCCACATCAACAATGTTCTTGTCGACTAAAATAACTACTTCGAACTATTCCTAGTAACCGCCTAGAAGTTTTAATAGAATAGAGAACATTGACAAGGCATTTTCTTCCGAATTTAATCGTATTCCAAGATACACAATCAAATTAGACCGTTGGATAGCAACAGAGTTTAGAAATATTTTACTGTGTATTTGCGTAAAAAAAACTTATTCCTGGGGATAAATAAATGTATTGACATTGTTTTTGTTTATTTAAGATTTACTATGAAGAGTTTTATCACAATTCCTGGCGATTACTTAATCATTAATCGTCTGCTATTGTGAAGAGGATTTAAAAATAATCGAGGAATGTGATTAAGAATGTTTTGAAGAATTGGTGAGTTTGGCAAATATTTGTTCCACTTGATCATTAACAAATTATAATTGTGCACGTAAAAATCGTAACTTTTTTGAGAAAAGAACGCGTGAATAAATCCGAAACTGTAATTGTAAAAAAGGTAATGAACAAGGAACTAAGTTTAATATACCTACTCAGCTCTAGGAAGAAAGGGCAAGTAAAAAATTTTCAGCTCTTGGAACTATTCATGTTTCTATTTCTAAGCAGAAGCTGCCAAATCTTGATTCTCCGAAACTATGGAAGTTATCGCTGAACGTCATTTTGTGCAATACAATACTCCCCCAATTATGTCGGAAATTTAAGTTTCATGTTAATCAATCCCAAAAATATTAGAAAAATATAAATTCAAAATTAGTATACCGTGGTCCCACTTTGTTGTTTCTAAGCGACTTTTTGGTGGTGTTCCTCTTGCATGCTCAGTATTGTTTGATGAGGTACTGAAATAGGGTTTTACAGACGACACTGGGACTTGTTTGTCTTAGTTATAATGTGTATTATTTTCAAAAATAAATGTTTCATGAAGAAATGCCAACAGTTAACTGTAACGACTGTGAATGTTTAAAGTGTATTATCGTTATCAGGAGCAAAAACTTTAAATGTCCAAACATGTGTGTCAATAGCAAGACAAGTATTTCTTGTACAGTAGCACACATGCAACGAAAGAACACCTGATGCGCATTTCGCTCTTATTATGAGCTCATCAGAGGTGTATACTTAAGTACGATATACAACTGTACTTCTTGTACAGTTGTATACCGCACTTAAGTATATTTTATGAAGTTACCTTACACTATGTCAGAAACAAATAAACTTTCTACTACATATGATCTAATCTTAATAGGCCAAGCAACGGTAGCTAATAGTGGGTGCATGGTTTGATACTCCACTTTTACTTCATATTTTTGTAATTAACGATTCTTTGAGAAAAATTCCATTTTTCGCGTTTTTTGCCTATAACTTTTAATCTATCTATTTGATCGCAAAACTGTCAACAAGCGATTTGTAGAGAATTAAAAGACGAATAAAATGCTAATTTGAACGTCCAGATCGGATAAATAGATTCCGAGAAAACCTAAAAAAACCGAAAAAAATGACAATTTTTCAAAAATTCTTAACTTTTTTAATTTTCAATATGTAGCGCTGTTCTTCTGGATTTATGTGAGTATTAACATGTTCTTTGATGGTGCAAAACCTGGACGATGTACGATGAATACTTTTGGAGTTATAGCGATTTTAAATGTTTTTTAACCCTTTTCTTTGCGGAGGGCTGTATGCTCGTGTATTCATCCAATCCTCCCGTTTTTTGAAAATTTGGAAAATATAGATAAACAACTTAATTGTCTCATTTTGTTTTTTTCAAAAAGATGATTGCTAACAGTCAAAAAATCGACGCGAACTTGCGCTGAAACCGCTCACCGCGCGCGAGTAGTCAAGTAGTAAGAGAAGAGGGGAAATGATATCTATAGATATAGTAGCGCGGCCGGGCGATAGTATTGTAAAGACGATGAGTTAAAACGCGAATCGTTCCTAGTCAAAAATATGACACTTTGACTACTCGCTCGCGGTGAGCTGTTTCAGCGCAAGTTTGCGTCGATTTTTCGACCGTTAGCAATAATCTTTTTGAAAAAAACGATATGAGACGATCAAGTTTTTTATCTATATTTTCCAAATTTTCAAAGAACTGGAGGATTGGATGAATACACAAGCATACAGCCCTCCGCAAAAAAAAGGGTTAAACATTTAAAATCGCTATAACTCGAACATCGTCCAGGTTTTTCACCATCAAAGAAGATGTTAATACCCACTTACATCCAGAAGAACAGCGCTACATACTGAAAATTGAAAAAGTTATGATTTTTTGAAAAATCGTCATTTTTTTGGTTTTTTTGAATTTTCTCGGAATCTATTTATCCGATCAAGACGTTGCAGTTCGCATTTTCTTCGTCTTTTAATTCTCTACAAATCGTCTGTTGATAGTTTTGCGGTCGGATGGATAGATTAAAAGTTATACGCAAAAAACGTGTAAAACGGCATTTTTTCCCAAAGAATCGTTAATTACAAAAATATGAAGTAAAAAGTGGAGTATCAAACTATGCACCCATTATCAGCTACCGTTTCCAGACATAATGACTGTGGTTCTATGTTGCTATTAATTTTGTCAAGCTAAAATGCTCTGTTGCTTGGCCTATAATTGCTCTATTTGAAATTTCTAAAAAACCACATTTAATATGGCGATACTTCAAAGAAACTATGTCTGGGATAAAGCATTAACCAAATCAAGAAGAATTATTGTAGATTGCGTGGAGTATTATCTTTTGACAGTGTTGAAATTTTCAAAAAATAGTAAAAAGTTAAAATTTCTCTAGAAAACTGAAATTTTGCATACGAATTGCATTTAGAACAATTTTTTCGTATCCCTTTTTTTGATGTTCTGTGAAATAACTTAACTTTTGTAATTTTTTTGAAAAAATTAAATTTGACAAATACTAGTGTGAATCACGTGCCATTTTTTTTTCGTAAATTTTTACTACAATTGATGTAAAAGCTGTTGCCGAAATCAAATTTCGAAATAAAATTCCATATGATGCGGTTACACTGGTCACACTGCATACAGGGTGTAATACGGAGAGTTTTTAGTTATACCGGAAGTGAAGTCCATCTTGCTTATTTTAAATAGACACTAATATTTATTTTATTTTTGAATTTGGTGGTAAATTTTAGACAAAATTTGTGTGTCATATTCTATACGTAAAATTAACCATTATTGAAAGATTTTTTTATTTTGAAAAATTTTATCTAAATACCGAGTTTCCAAGAAATAACAATATTTCAATTATTAATAAAGGTAATGAGTCGAAACTATAACCATTAAACAAGAAGGTCTAGCAAATTAATTCTGACTTTAAGTTAATCAGTACTACTATACTCAGTATACTATTGGCGCGGAGTAATAAACCTGTCAGAATTATTGAATCTCCCGTATTGCAGTGGCGTAGGTACCTGATACGTTTGGAAAATCATATTTTTAGTAGGTAAATATATTATAATAGTAAAATCTACCTTGATATGAATTATTATGTGGTTTCTTTTATTGTTTCAATCCTTACTTTGTGGAATCTATTTTTCATAGTAAATAATTTAATTCAGCAATATTCCACCGTTTAATAAGATATAAATAGATACAAAACTTTTGTAAAACACAGTATTTGAATATAAAATTAAACTCTAAAATCGATAAATGACAAATGTGTCGTTTCTCAATTTGTCTATTTTAAATTTTAATTTTATATAGGTACGTATACTGAGTTTTACAAAAGTTATGAATCTATTTATATCTTATTAAACTGTGGAATATTTCAAAAAAAATTATTTACTATTATGTGGTTTGTTTCTTATTATTACAATTAAGAATCGATATAGCTAAATAAAGTAATTTTAAAACAATTATTCTTTAGCGTCAAAATGTGTGTTGGATTATCTATCATCAGGTAAAGTGGGGTCGTTAGCGCAGTCATTACGGCAGACGGGTTGTAATTTCTGCGAAAGATTACAGATAATTAGTTGTTTGACCGAAGGGCTTCGTATACTTTCTAAATGAAAAATATGTTTAGTTTGTTATTAGCAATGAATCGGCTTGTTTGTTTGTTTGTGTGTTAGTGCAAATAATTTTGAAATGGAAAACTTTTCACCAGCAAAACGTGTTAAAAGTGGTGCGTTATCTGCTAATGAAAAAATTATAATTTTAAATGTGCATGACGCTGTTCGATGTCAACACCCTGCAAAAAGTGTCGATGATATTGTAGGATTATGTTCTGCAATGACGGGAATATCAAAATCCACCATTTATAAACTAGTGAGGGAAAGAAAAAATTTGGGACAAGTGCTTCACCCACTTCCATCTCCTGGTCGGCGCCCGATGGAATTAGATGATGCAATGAGGAATTCTGTCCGTAGAAAGGTTCACACGTTCTACTTACGGAAAGAGATTCCTACAATCGATAAGATTTTACTAGCAGTAAATGAGGATGAAAATCTACCCCAAATGAGTCGTAGAACACTGTGGAAACTTCTTCGCAAGTTGAAGTTTACTTGGGAGAAGATAAATAGAAGATCCGTTTTAATTGAAAAACAAGAGATTATTACATGGAGGAGAAATTATCTTCGGGAAATAAGAAAATATAGGCATAAAGGCAGGCGTATATTCTATTTGGATGAAACCTGGATCAATGCAGGACATACCGTAAAAAAACATGGCATGATAATACCGTTACGAGTGCTCGACAAGGATTTATAGAAGGGCTATCGACAGGATTTCGACCGCCTTCTGGGAAAGGAACACGGTTAATTATTACTCATATTGGCAATGAAGATGGCTTTGTAGATGGTGGTTTGTTAGAATTCGAATCAAAGAAAACTGGCGACTACCACGAAGACATGAATGCTAATGTGTTTGAAGAATATTTTGAGCAGATGCTAGATTTGATACCCCAAGGATCTATAATAGTTATGGACAACGCCAGCTACCACTCACGAAGATACGAAAATTTACCTACCAGCGCTTGGAGGAAAGCAGAAATTATAGATTGGTTATCTGTTAAGAATATAACTTTTGAGGATGACATGGTGAAAAGAGAATTATTGGATATTGTTAAAGTTCATAAGAATAAGTATATACGTCATGTTATTGACGAAATGGCAAAGAATCGGGGCATTGAAGTACTGCGTTTACCACCTTACCATTGTGAGCTGAATCCTATAGAGTTGGTTTGGGCTCAAGTAAAAGGTGACGTCGCTCGTAACAATACCACTTTTAAACTCGACGACGTGAAAAACTTCTGGAAAATGCATTAAACAAAGTAACACCTGAAAGATGGAAGAACTGTGTATCTCATGTCGTTAAGGAAGAAGACAAATGTTGGCAACTGGATAATTTAGTAGAGATAACATTGGAGCCAATTATTATATCAGTAAACACACAAGACAGCGATTCTGATTCCGAAATGGAAATTTCAGACGAGGAAGAAAGTTAAATGACCAAGCGTAATGTGCCTGAAACAGTGTTCTACTCTCTAAACACCATTTATTGTAACCATGAGTGAGTATTGTCAGTTATTTTTAAATATACCTATTTTACCTACTAAAGTCTTGTTATTTAAATGAACATTTTTATGCCTGTTACTTTTATCTATTCATTTTGTTAAGTTTCCATGACAACCACATAATTTTATAATTGAGCCAAATTTACTTTTGATGCCTAAAAATCGATCCCCGCAAATTAATTGTAATTGTAATAAATGTACTGATGATATCTACGGCTATAATGCTCGTTTCGTCAGTACCTGGGCTGATGGCAACGTGTTTACACAGATTAAACTATTGTTCTCAGACCCTAGATGGGTCGATATGTTGCAAGAGCGGCACAATGATCGTATTTTGGTTAGAATTTATTGGTTTTTATTTAACCGTAGAAGTACCGCTTTTACAAGAAAATAAAGAATTATTTCAAGCAATTATGATTTATTACTCCGCGCCGATAGTATACAGACTTTACAAAGTTTTCTAAAGTTAAAAGCCAACATTGCTTTTAATTTTTTTTTAATTTCATTAAAAGCAAAGAGATTGATGTTTTATAACAGGTGCTATAAATGTCCTCCGTCAGCTACAACACAGCTCCCCATTCTTTTCCGCATATAAGATGACTGTAGTTGAAGAGGGTGTATTTTAGGACACATGATTATAGAGGAAAAAGTCTTATTTTCGTCTCAATTATATAACCCCATTAAAATATTTGTACTGAATTTTAAAACACCCTGTATTTAGAATTTGTGTAGTTAATATTTTACTGCAATATTGCCTGTAATGACTTGTTTATTTACATACCTATTGACAATGTTTTTTGACAATAGGTATGTAAATAAACAAGCCATAACAACCAACCCGCCTACTTAATTTAATTTATTGCAGTAAAACAATAATTACGCAAATACGAAATATTTCTAAAGCGGTAAGATTGCTTGCGCTAGTAATTGACCAGCACCCAATAGTTGACCAATTTTTCTACGAACCTAAAAACTAAGAAATCCGTAAAATTTTGGGCACATGTTTTATTCCTATAATCAAAACTTGATCTTTGATCACCAGGTGGCCACAGAATAACCGCAATGTTTTAAGAAAAAAGTTTCTTGTGAGCTTTATACGTTGGTGGAAATGCAATCATAGTGATATGTGACTTACTGTAGTAAGCATGGTAAGTGAACAACTTTATTTAAATCGATAATCATCAGTTGTTTTAACAAAAAAAAATTCCCCAAATATGTTGCACTAGTAAGAAGACTATTAAAGGCAAATAATTTTCAATTTTTTTTTGGTAAAAACAAAATAGGCCAATTACTGGATTGAAAACTTTTGCAATTTTCCAATAATTAACCATTTGGTCAATTACTGGGTTAACGAAATGTTTTGCCTTTTTCTCGCTCTTATAATCATTTCATTTTAATAATTTAGTCTTAATCGTCTTTTTTTCATTTTAATAATACATTATTTCCAGTAATTGACCAACAAAAATCTAGTGGTTATCTACTAGCTTTTTAAGTGGTAATCTACTAGTGACTTTAAACTAAACACTGAGAAAAAGAAAACTTTTATAATCAAGTACAATTAGTTTAGGACATCAGTGCCGTTAAAAATAATGTTTGCTCTATACGCCAAGCAGAACAAACTTATAATGTTCGTCATTCAACACTTGTAAATAAATTGAAACGAAAAACTCCTGAAAGGCAAAAAATGGGTCCTCTCACAATTATGACACAGGAAGAGGAAGAGGTATAAGTACGGTGAATTCCTGCTTGTGTAAATAAAGGATTTCCGCTTAAAAAAACGCTGTTGTGGAAAACAGTGAAAGATATAATTGACAGCGATAAGCGTTCCAAACCATGGATTATCTGGTTATAAGTGGTTCAGCGGAATTCTTAACCGCCACCCAGAGGTTAGACAACGTCACGCTGAGTCAATAAATACAGCCCGAGTATGCGTTTCTAAATCATTACTTAGAAACTGGCACGGGGAAATTTAAAAATACTTGATCAGTGAGAATGTCGAAGATATTTTAGAAGACCCCACTAGAATCTTTAACTCGGATGAGTCGGGTTTTGCTACAAATCCAAAAACAGATCTGGTTCTAAGGCCAAAGGGAATGAAAAATTTTTATAAAATAAAATCAGATTTAGAAAAAGAATGTATTACAGCTTTGTTCACAATTTTGGCAGATGGACAGATTTACCCCCCGATGATTGTTTATCTGTATGCACGAATTCCAGCAACACAAATCCGGATTGGGTTATAAGTAAAAAAACTTAACTTAGCAATTTTTAAACTTGATATTGTTCTTTTAGGAAGGTCTAAAAAAGGATGGATGTCAAACCAAACATTTTATAGCTACGTATCTTCTTATATGCCCATTTTTCCAAATACGCCATACACATCATACAGCCTGCAGATGTCTCCCTATTTGCCCCGTTAAAAAATAAAAAGTGTGGAATATTTCCGTATAATGCTGATGCTATAGATTTTATCAAATGTATGTAACACATTTGCCAAACTTTAGGAGAAAATCGAAACGGAGATAACTCAGAAAAACTAAAACCAACTGAATTTAAAATTTTACATTTTCTTTATTTTGATTCCGTAATATCTTCAAAAAGAAGTAAAGAGTTCAGAGAAGTAGAAATGGGTAAATGGATAGGTGATTAATCATCAAAGGAGTTGTTTGAAGTATGGAAAAAAAATACAGTCCAGATGCAAGAAAAGATTTAGAGCAATGCAAATAAGATACCCCAGAGAAAATAAATATAGAAACGCGTGTTCTTATCCACAGTAATGTCGACACCAGTTTTAACAAACAACTTCCAAAAGCAGGCAATTAGCACTTCTTTTTCAGATCACATTTTTTGGCCAGAGGAATCGCCACAAAAAAATAACAGCTGTAGAAAGAAAGAAAGGAAGACTCCCTCATGGTACTACTTTATTCAGGTGGCTACAATATTATAAAGACAAAGAAAAATTAAAAAAACAAAAGGTAGAAGTAAAACGAGAAAAAGATGTGTGTGAAGAGAAAATAACAAAAGCCAAAACTAAATTACTGAAAGGTTTCAAAAAACAAGAAAAAGCATAGACATCATTCTGATTGAAGTAAAGGGCAAGAAGAGTGGTCAGAAAGCGGAAGCAGTATTAATGATATATCTGACTAACAAGAATCTTATTCAAGTCAGAAAGCAAACGAAGCATTAGATAAAGCTACCAAAGGAGAATTTTATTTAGTTAGTTTTCCTGGAAAAAAGAAGTCGCATAATTATGTTTGCTGCATCCAGAACATATTTAGTTCAAAGGAAGTAGAGGTTCAAGCACTTTCTGCTGTCGATGGAGATAAGTCGACGTACAAAATTATAGAAGGCGACATTAGTTATTTGACATTGAACAAGCTATACAAGCTACAGAAACCAAACATTATTGGTATTGGAAATCGACGGCGATATAATTTTTTTTCAAAATAATGTGAAAACAAGAAAAATTATGTTTGAAAATGTTTTTCTATTTTTTAAGAATGTTTATATTTATTTTTTAATATATAGGTGCTTACATGATGTTGAATATACCTACCTAAAACCGTTTTTATTGTACATACAATTGGTCAATAATTGGAAAATGTGTGATCCAACAGTGGACGATTGATGGTCAATTACTAGATATTTTTGAATTTTTATGGAAAAAATTTTTTTTCTCTCCCGGAAATACTTTTTCTTATATTTATACTAAATTTTACAATCTTGGATTATAAGATAATTTTGTAGTGTTTTTTTTATTTTTGCTAAACTATAAACACGATAAATTATAAATTTTAATTTCTGAAAATTTGGTAAAATGGTCAATACTGGCGCATGCGCTCAGCATACCAAACGAATTTGGATAAAAAAAAAATTTCAAAAAACATCATAAAATACATAGTGTTGTACTTAAAATTAGCAAATTATAAATGATTTTAGTTAGGTCATGTACGAGTTATCGATTAAGTTAACATCAACGATTAATTTACAAGTCCTGGTTGTTTATTGGTTACAGCTTTAACTCAGTAACTTTATTAATAATGGAAATATCGTTATTTTTAAAACTCAGTATTTAAATAAAATTTAAACAAATAATCGCTAATTTTAGGTATAGCATATGTAGTACACAAATTTTATCTTAATTTTACCGCCAAATTTAAAAATAAAATAAAATATACTAGTTTTAATTTAAAATAAGCAAGATGGACTCCACTTTCGTATTATTACTATAAATAAATTCAACGTTTTTGAAAACCACTACTGGTGCAATTTCAAAACTCAAATAAAATTCGGTCTTCCACAACTTCTCTTCGTGTTACACCGTATATTGTTATCTTTCACAAAAACAAAAAAAAATAAAAGCAACGTGACAAATTTTCCTGATTATTATCCTCGCATTCTTCTACAACTTTAATAAATTTTCGGATGCTGTAGATGATGGTCAAATTGGAGCTGAAGAAATTTCAAAGAGTTAATATTGAAACCCTAATACGCAATAGAATTTTTATAGATCTTCAATTAGGCGAGTTTATTAATACGCGGCCAAGTTCAAATTAGCAGAAGTGGGTTCATCCAAGCATTTCATAAATAAAGAACCGTGAAAACAAGGAACAAATAGACTGGCATTTTCTCATACTGAATGACGTTACTTTTGAAGTAGAAAAATAAACATTAAACGCATTTTTTACGGTCCACTTCATAAATAAATTTATTCCTACAAAACAATTTAGATGGTATAATTAAAAAATAATTACAGAAACGTTGATTTCATTTTTATAGAATATTATTCTTAAAAAAGCTCTACAAAGAAAGCTTTTACGTTCTGTTTGTTGTACAGTTAAAGATCGGTTTAATTAATCAAGCTTAGAAAAAAGTTTAGTTTTTATGGAACGTGTTTAAACCAACTTTGTCACCTGAGTTTCATTAATCTTGACTTGTATTTCAAAAGTATCAAATTCTTTAGACGTTAACGGTCATGTTGGTTAATCTGAATAGACACTTTGAACAATGTGAAAAGTCAATATCCAACCTTTCTGATTTAAAAACCTGAATTCTTGTAGCTACGCATTTAAAAATTTAAAAAAAAAAAAGTATGTATAATAAATTAATATTTACAAAAATGTGTATTTATTATTTCATATTAACTACGTGCTTATTGTTGGAGTATTTTGATGGCAAAATTAAGTTATACGGGTTGGTCTCAAAGGAATCGTGTAGTCACGGATAATATTATCTTGTTATTATCCGATATGTTCTCATAATTTAATAATTTACGGTGATAGTTACAAATTAATGCTAATGTTAATACAATCTCACAAAAGGTTAATTAATAGAAGAATTACTAAATTAAATGATGATCAATTTAATTTTTTATCTAAGACAAGACGCTAATATAATATGGAGCAATAGGTTCATTATGACAAAAAGCGTCTATAAACAGAACTTAAATACATACAATTAAGCACCGCTTTTACATAGAATCAACAAATTCTTGCAGTACGAGTACATGCGGTTAAAGGGCTTTAATTAAAGCTTAATTTGATATAAAATTTTGTTAGTTTATTTTAGCAGTACTATGTAAAGTGAAAACTTGCAGAACTCTCTTATGTAGACGATTAGGTACATTGTTATAATAAGCCTTCGCATTTAAATTTAAATAAATGTAAACATATTAATATAACAGATGTCATATTTGATGTAAGTGTTTCTATAGCTTTAATTACCCAATATCAAAGTACAATATTTAATGCGTTTAATTTTATTACAAATATTAATGAATTGGCAAAAACAGTGTACTGATAACTGCAATAAATTAAAACATTTTTGATAAAATTAAATTGTTTTCATTAAAAAAAAATTAAATAAATTAATGACGTTGTATAACAAGATTAATGGTTCTAATCAAGTGGGTCAAACTAATATAAATTAGTTGTACACGTATTGTCCATTAATTCAAACTAAAAAAAAACCACAAGTGTATTAAATATTCAATTATGATACAATATTAATTCAAACACTAGTTTACCATAAATTAAGTAATCTAGTGGACGTTTTTAATTGCACTAGTTAATTGAGAATTTTATTTTGTTGACAACTTTGTTGTCACGATGGAAACTGTATACAAAAATTGACCTGCACGTCCAAATAAAGCTTGGTCTTGATGAAGCTACCATGAGAAGGGCTAAACGTTAGCAAAGTTTTTCTTAATATTTTGATTAATAGATTCTGTCGCTCTGCGCCTAGCGTATAGGCAACTTAACTTTTCTTTCGGTCATTTGAAGTGCTGTGAAAATCGACTCGAAAATATCCGATTAATTTCTGTGCTTGGTATTAGGAAGATTGTACGTTTCTTTCGCTAAAGGACCTTCTTTTATTAAACAGAACCTTTGAATTATTTAATCACTTTTAGGTTGACGAATTCCGTCATTATTAAATGCTGCATTTCTTTTATTTGACATGTGCACGCTGTCGAATGTCGTAAGTTTGAATAAAATTTTCTAATTTGGTTAATCATTTTACAACTACCATCTGAGACCAATTAACTAATACTTGGAGGCAAAACTAGCTTATAAACTACATTTTAGTAATATCTTGGTAATATCTTTTAGATCTACTTTCCTATAAAGCAAAAGTTGTCGCAATCTACTTACAACGAAGTTGCAGAAAAGTATTGATAGCTGACACCTGTTTATCTCGTTTAGATACCAGCCAGTACCTGTTTTTTGTACTTTCGTTTTGTCTTGATCGTTTACAACTTAGAATATACCTGGAGAATATGACAATCTCCATCAGACAACAATTATCCTATTTCAAAAGTTAAGTTGATTTAGTTTTAAGATTAACTTCCATGATTATAATTACATGTGTGTTAGAAATCGATGGTTAACTACCGTAATTAATTAGTAGTTAATTTTTGTGCTCGAGGAGTCTCCCGACAAAAAAGAATAAAAAGAAATGGAGGATGGTTCTTAAGGAGTTTGAAGAAATTAAACAGCTGACCTAACAAGGCGCTACCTGCTGGGTAAAAGACACAAATAATGCCGACCAACTTCTACTTAATCCTAGATACACTAGATCAAACAAATTGACACAATAGTTCATCATAAAAAGAAGACAGACAATTTAAAATTTCAATAGTAGTCGGAGAGTGAGAAGGAAATAGACTGTCACTATTTGTGTAGTTTTAATTAACGATTAACGCTAAACACTACCCTTTTAACAGCAAGCAGGAACGTAAAGAGAAGATGTCCGCTTCGTTTTCGGAAATATAAATCGATATTTATTTTCAACCAATCAAAAATTCGCAAAATGCGTTCCAAATAAATCTTTCGTCGCAACGTATTAATCGCGACATACATTTTCTAAATTTATATTCCGTGTAACATATTGCTCACGACACACGTTTTCCTCGGTTTATAAAACAAAACCGTAACCGTTTTCAAGACGTGTATTACTTATTTGGCTTTTCCGCATTATATTTTCTTGCGGAAAACTATATTACTACCACCTACACTGCTAACTATTTTATTTACATATTTTGTTTGTTGATAATATTGTTGTTATCTACGTATAAATCTGTATATCTTGGCACACGCTGTATATCAATTATATGTTTTTATCGTTAACAGTTTTTTTTGTGTCTAGTAATTGAGATTAAAAACTACAACTCATAGGGCGCCGCCCTCGTTACGGAAACATTTTTTATAACTGCTGCATTTTTAAAAATTGTTTACGACCCCTCACCGACTTCAAGTTACGGGTGGTTCATCGAAACGTTTATAAATTATTCTCCAATCAATTTGTCTACGACAACAAACTGTAACCATATATAAAAAAATAATGAGTTTTGTAGTTTTTACTTTGTAATGAAGTAAAAATCATTTTTCATTGCATGTTAGCATACAAGAATTTTTACGAATAACGGAATTCTGTTAAACTTGAAGCATTTATGGCCGATTACACCGACACAACTTAAACTTAAGCTGTTTTTTAAAATTTATATACAATTGTTGAAACCATTGCAACGATTGTTTTTAAGGATTGCATAAGTTTCAATTCGTGTTGGTGCAATTGGCCATTAGTATTTCTTATACAATGATTTTCTAATTTTGGAAAAAAACGTATATAATGTAAAAGGATTTAAATGTATTTCAAATTCAAACTTGAGATGTATGATTTATTATTGTTCCTATAAAATAGCGCCGCGAAACGGTACAACCTAAAACTAGTTTTTTGAACATATCCGTGACTTAACATTCTTTATATAAACAATAGTAAAGTTCTTAGCGATTTGATGTAACAATTTTACCACAAAAGGGACAAAATTCTCATGAGAAAGGAATTTGATTTATATTTGTGTAAATAGTAAATAAATCCTTTTATTTAATTCAAAGTAATATTTAAGTAGAAATTAAGTTATTATTTGTAGCATTCATAAATGTAAAATTGACATGACGTTGATTACAAAAACAAATTTCAATGCATATTGAGACAAACCTGCATGTGTTAAAAAATGTGAAGTTTAAAATTTTCTTTAAGGACAAATATATTTAAAAGGTTATAGGTAAAAACATTGAATGTAGTGGGAAACAACAGCAAACGATAGAAAAGAACAGGAAGGTTGAGTGGACATGACTAAAAATAGCTGTGAATGATGACAGGGGGAGTAAGTAGTTGAGACTCAAAAAGTGAACATGTTAAAATATATAGAAATTAAGGGTGATGGTGGACGGTACACAATTACATAGCAAATGAATTAGAATATAAAATAAAAATCTTGTCAAAAATAAAGTGATCAGTAATAATTCGAAGAATAAATGACAAACATGAAAAATGACACCACCAACGATAGAAGTAATCCACGTCTGCTGGCGTCACCAACGTGTTACTACAGAAATGATGACATTATCAACCTTATTAACCCTTTCGGCCCTGCTGGTGACATCTGCCACCTTTTATATAAAACGACCTATATTATCAGTAGTAGGAATTATTTGAATATTTACCGCTAGAGGTTGCATGAGACAACTTATTTGCACGTATTTTCTTACTCATTTCGTTGTTATTTGCTTTTGAACGTTTAATGTTAAACCATTTAGTGAACGCTTACAACATGGATCTCTCAGAACTAAGAGACACTTTCGGTAAGTACTAATAATTACTATAATAATAAAAAACATTCACTTTATTGCAAATATAATGTAAAGTATAAGATACACGAATTCATTATTTGATATTTGTTTGGGTTTCACATGATGGGAATACGCACGGTTACTTGTTCAAAAATGCCGTACGCAATTGCCACCAGTAGACGTTCGTGTCATATAACGTGATAATTTTTTCTGCAGACGATGGTATACCGCCTATGAAATTTTATAAGAATTTGAAGGCTGTAGCTAAAACGGTGACTTTGGAGGAGGCACAAGCTGCTACATACGCAATTTACGACTCCGACATAGAGGACGAAGACGGAATTGAAGATGACAAAGAGGTAGAAGATTTAGATGATAAACATCTTGAAGAGTCCGACGAAGATAATGAGGTACCATTGGCAGTTTTAGCGAAAAAGTTGTCAAATAAACAAAAATTTGCAAATAATAAAAAAGAATCATGGACACAAAAGAACTTTTCACCCCCAAACGTATACTATGTTCCAACTCCAAACAGTGAAGATGATGTTGATGTAATTCAAACACCAATAAAATATTTTTGCAAATATTTTTCAAATTTTGTGTTTCAAGAATTAGCAGAAAAAACAAACATGTATTCAGTACACAAAAATGGAATTTGCATCAATACAAACGAGCAAGAAATGAAAAAGCTTGTTGGTTTGCATATTCTAATGGGTGTAATTCAGTTCCCTAGGCTTCGAATGTATTGGTCACCTGCTACCAGAATTAAATTTTTGATGATATCCGACTTTCGCGTAATAGATTTGAGTCTCTAAGAAATAATCTACATATTGTTGACATAAATGCCAATCACGACAAAAATGACAAGCTTTGGAAGGTGCGGCCGATACTTACTTCATTTGAAAAGCGCTGTGAAGAATTAGAATTAGAAGAAAATCTTTGTATCGACGAGTCAATTATTCCTTTCAAGGGACAACTTATAATCAAACAATATATGAAAGGAAAACCTAATCCGTGGGGAGTAAAAATATTTATGCTTTGCGGTGCCTCGGGAATTATATACCGTTGCGTTGTATATCAAGGCTCTACTACTCTTCCAGCACAGTTTCTAGAAAAATATTTTGCAACTAATGGATTGGTGTTCTACTTATCAAACCGAATTCCAGACCATCATGGTCACAAATTATTTTGTGACAACTATTTCACATCGCTTTTATTACTTCGGGAACTGTTGGAGAGAGGTATTTTCACTGCAGGTACCGTACGAAATAACAGGCTGCAAAACTGCCCATTCAAATCAGAGCGACAGCTTCAGAAAATTGGTCGCGGTAGCTGTGACTCTTGTGTCACAAAAGACAAAAACTTGTGGCTGTCCGTTGGTACGACAACAAAGTGATAAACATGGCATCAAACTTTGTGGGTGTAGAACCTGTAGACGAAGTCAGAAGATGGGACAAAAAGAAAGGAGACTACATAATGGTGAAGCGGCCATCAATTGTACGTTGCTATAATCTTTCCATGGGTGGAGTGGATAAAAGTGATTTCCTCATTGCACTCTATCGCACTTTTATTCGATCTCGAAAATGGACTTTGCGCATCATCTTCCATTATTTCAATCTTGCCGTGTGCAACTCGTGGTTAGAGTATAAGCGTGATACGATCCGCTGTGGTGGCGCTTATGAAATGGATCTCTTACAATTTACAATGGCAATCGCAGAAAGTTTAGCTTTTCTGGATTTCTTGTCAGCACTCCATCAAGACGAGGTCGACCGCTATCAAAGACACCCAGTCCTAGGAATTCTCCCATACCACGAAAACGTCAAAAGTCCCACGTAGTCCCTGTCTACGACGTAAGATACGATAACATTGGGCACTGGCCAATACATAAAGATGGTCACGAACAGCGTTGCAAACTGGAACGTTGTGGTGGACGTTCTCGAATACACTGCGAAAAATGCAATGTACCCCTATGTTTATCGAAAAATAGAAATTGTTTTCGAAACTTCCATATTCAATAAATAACATCATAACCTATGTTTATTTTTTTTAATTTTTACTTTGAGACCCGATGGTGGCAATTGCCACGACTTCCTAGTTTCTATAGCTCAAGTAGGAATTTGATAATATGTTGTAGTGGAGTTCTTGTAACACCTATAAACCATATTTTGCAGCCAAATATTTTTTCTGGGAGTTTAAAAAAATCCAGGGCTGAAAGGGTTAAGGTCAGTTTATTATATTTATAAATAGAATCTGTATTCTCACATAAAAAAATTGTATTCCTTTTAGGTAAATTTTTATTTTTTGGGCCTCATAAGAAACCGTTAACAATAATTTCTATATTTTATTTGTAAAATATTTCTTTTGCTTCGATTAAATTTGTTATTTTATAAACTATTGGTATATTAATTAACAAACTCAAACTTCTGAGATATAAAATTTAAAATAACTAAAAAGTCTCAAGTCTCAAGATAAATTAGATTTTTTGCGTTTTCTTATTAAAGAAGACATTAGAAAGCAAAATACTTAATTTCAAAAAACCGATTAGCACGAAAGAAAGATTAGCTGTGTGTTTAAGGTTGACCATCAACAAAAAAATTATGTAAATTAATAATAAATAAGTTATAAGTAGTCTAGACCAATTATTAGTGTCCAATATTTAGCGTAAAACAAATCACTAAAAATTGGACACAAAGTGACCTTATTTCGATGTAGATACCGACGCTGGGTCTGAATTAAAAAAAAATCCAAGAAATTGCAACCGACAGCAACTTCAAAGAAGTTGGAACCTAATTAATGACTAGTAATACACTTTCTTTTCCTTGTTCAATACCCACTCTCGCCTTATAACTCGTATTCTGTCGAACTCACGGCAATCGTGCTGGTTCTGGCGCACTGTATATAACAGGTAATAACAACTTTATTTTTGAAACACGACTATATGTTATGCAGGATAATATGCTGCCAAAAGATCATTTTAAATAAATATGTTTAAAAAAACTAAAATCCATATCGTGAAAAAAAAGTTAAGCATGTTCAAAATCGAATGTTTCTACAAAAAGAGATTTTTCTGTACAAAATGGAGATAATATTTTCATTAAAATTTTACTTCTCCGTTCTAACACAGAAAAAAAAACAGCTCTGTAAGTTAATAAATGATGAAGAAAAAAATGTTTATTTCTAAAAATTATCGCATTAAATAATTGTATATTTTGATTTCAAACGGTCATAACTTTTTTCAGTACTACAGAAAAAAATCGTAAAACGAGATTCCAGTGCATTTAAGTGTCCTTAAAAAGATAGTATAAGTGCTATATATTTCTACTCAAGAAATCTTTTTGTTTACACTTGAGCTGACAACTTTTAGTAGAATATGTTTTGTACAAAACTTGCTCTTTTCAAATTAGAGCAACAAATGGAAGATTTTTTGTAGAAAACTAAAAATGTTAATTTTTTTAAAATGACATGTTGTCATAGAATTGAAGTGAAATAGGCAGTATCGTCAAGATGTCGGACAAAGAAGGAGCAATTATTGCCGCGACTGCTTGGGTCAGCGCCTGTACAAGAGATCTTCGAAGATATTACGTGAGACTCTTGTTGCAGGCTGGAGATAGGGGGAAGCGGTGGTACCGCTTTCTGGTAAAGTTCTCTACTAGTTTCTTACAAATTGTTTGCGCAAAGCGCGCAGCAAGAAATCTACCACTTTTAGTTGTCAACTTTCTTTGATCTTTACCAACACTCCGCGGAAAACCAAAATTTTGTGATAGACTGTCTATAAGTTTAAGAAAGAAAAAGTTGCTGTATTTTGTAGAAAAAGCAACAGATTGCACCAACTTATGGAAAACTTAGTGAAAAATTTCCTGTCGATTTCATCCCATGCTTCCTGCCACATACTCTAAAACCTGTACTCACGGGATAAGTCACTGATTAAAACTACATATTGTCTCACTTTTTCTATTAAGAGTTTTCCTATTTCCTCAGAAAATTTTACCCTATCCGCTAAAAACACTGCCACCAAAGTCTTGCGTGTTCCGACGTGTGTAGAATATGTAAATATGCAAAAGCAAAATTGTGACGTCACACATAACTTGTCGTGACCTGCATGAAGTGACTGTAGTGTACTTCTAAAGCTATTAATAAACAAGCATAAATTGTACTGCAGATATTTTGGACGTGCCGTGACTGCATGTAGCAGGTGACCTGATGTGAGATTACGTGACGTGATGACGGTCTGTTTCCACCTTGACTTTCACCGCCGTCAAAATGACAATTGCATTGCGCCGTATGCAATTTTTTATACATGTATTAATTTATTTTCACACACCATCAAAAGAAAAATAGTCAGAGCCATATCCGGACCAATAAGAAAAGCAAATATATGGAGAATGTGGTCAAATGCAGAAGTGGGAGAAATACTGGAAGGAAAAGTACCTATAGAAGATGGTAGATAATAGAGGAGTAAAAAGGATTTTCCAATGGAGTATATAGGGAAAACGTTTAGACGAAAGCCCAGGAAAAAAATTGATAGATTGTGTAAAATATGACTTAAAGAAACTAGGCATTAGAGATGGAGAAGTAGTGTCAAAAGATAGGAGATGATGGAGAACGATTTTAGAATCAGCCAAAACCCACTTAGGAACATAGAGCTGCTAGAGATAATAATGAAAAATTAATGTGCCATATTCATAAAGTGTACTAATAAAAATTATTAAAATTCCACAATTTCGTCACGTAATTTGAAAATGAAATCTAATAATAATTCAGTAGTAAAAATAATAATTCTATAGAAACTTCTCTTGTTCATCTAAGCAAAAATTCATTAGAAAAAATACTAAAAATAATTTTTAAGTTTAAAATTATATAGTTTAAAAAAATTAAAGAATCTAAAGACAATCAAACTCTTTAGAGAATTACAAGTCTAAACCAAACGACTAATTTGTTTAAAAAAGTAAAAAAATAAGAGCTATTAGAACTTGTATAGTAAATTTTTACTCTTAATGACTTTGGGACTTTTATTTGTTCAACTCGGTTAAAGTTTAATGCTAAAGAAAAAGAGTCTTTTTGTTTAAAATAAGGTAGATATACATCAGCAACTTTATTTGCGGTTTTTCACAAACAGTTGAGAATTTATTTTATATTTAAACTTAAGCATTTTAAAGTAAAATTGTGTTAATATAGTATTATGCAGCACACAAAGCAGAAGTTTAATAGGAACGTGACAGTTTAGATTTTTCAATTTAACGTAAAAAATGCATTACTATTGAAAAGTTTAAATCTAGGGGTTTGCAAAAAAAGTATTTCTTTGTGAGAGCATTTTAAAATTCGGATCCAAAATCAGCTTTTAATTCTGAAAAAAACTTTTTTTACAAAGTTTTTGCATTCGTTATAAAACTGAGCACATTAAAACGTGTTAGATCTGTTCCTTTGAAAAAATATAAGTTTAATACATTTTCAGTTTCTATTCTAACAATTTCCCTCAATAAGCAATGTTCGGTATTTATCTTTTTGGTATGTTTCGTTTCTTATCTACTATTTATGTGGTAGAAAATCCATTAACAATTTTAAAATTGTACTGGGAAAAACAACTTAAATGTTATTTGTAATCTAATAGTTTTGGCCAATGTTTTTTTCATTCAAAAACTTAGGCTTAAATTTAAACATTTTTTAGTACAATAAAATTGCTGGTCAATTTTTAATCTATTTCTGATGAATATACAGATTGTTTTCCAAAAGTATACATAAGCGCAATAGATAGAAGCACTACTAATATTTGTGTAGTTGTCTGTCTGTTGTACCGGGTGGCCAACTAAGAACGGACGCCGGCTATATCTCGGGAATTATAAATCTGACAATATTGAAAAAAAATTTTAATAGATAAATCAGCTACGAGAAATTGCGGAAAATTACGCTACATTTTGTTAATGTATTTTTAGTTTTAGAGGATGCACAAGCTTTTATAAAAAATAACTTTTTATCGAAAAACCCATAATAAGTAGGTTTCCAATTTGGTGCGGACTTTGGAAATAACCGTGTATAATTGGTTCTTTCTCCAAAAATATGCAATTATAAATATATTTTAAATATTGCCGTAGTAAAGACTGAAAAATTTTCGATTTTTTTTGCTTAGAGTATTTTACTCTTTATTATAAAATGTAGTGGTGGGGGAACGTCAAACAAATTTTTGTTTAAATGGAAATAATATTGGTATAAGTTAACAGCATTGAACAAACTAAGTCTCGTTTAAAAAAGCTCTTTTTAATTAATAATATGCTGTATAAAAATAATCCGAATAAATTTTGACGTGATAGCTAGAGGGTGCTGTTTAACATTACAGCAATTATTGCGCATTATCATGAGAGTTTTAAATGCCACCCTATGTATCTTTGTACACAGTTAAATAGAGGACAAAATTGCTAAATAGTCGGTGCAAACCGCAACTTTCTATCTTTTTTGAAACCGAAGATATCAATAAAACAAATGTTAGACCGCCGACTATTTACATATTTTACGCATAAAACAAATTTAAATTAGTTGAAACAATTTAATTAATGCCGTCTTAAATGTTCAAACTGCCGTCGATCGTTTTCGATGCACTTAAGCATCCTTTCCCGCGTAGACAAACTGCATTCTCTAGTTCAGCTACTGAAATAGTTTGCATACAGTCCTTTATTTGTCCAATTATGTTATCACGTGTAGTGGGTCCGGTTGCAAAAACTATATATTTTACTCGATCCCATAAATAAAAATCCAGGCATATTAAATCCGGTGATCTAGCCGGCCATGGAAAAATGCTGCCCCGTCCTATCCATCTACCAGGGTAGTTGGCATCTAAAAATTGACGAACATTCACTGGGAAGTGGGCTGGGCACCCATCGTGCTGGAACAGCATTCGTCTTTAAATTTCTAGGCGCACTTCGTCTAACAGAATCGGCAATTGCTCTGTTAAAACCTGTAGGTAATTGTGGCCATTTAGTTGATTATTAAAAAAAAATGAATCGATAATTTGCCCTTCTAGAATCCCTGCCTAACAATTTACAGACCAACGACCTTGGTGCTGAACTTCTTGCATCCAGTGCAGATTCGTTCTTGACCAATAGTGCATGTTAAGGACATTTACACTGCCATTACTATGAAAGGTGGCCTTATCTGTCCACAATATACGTACTAGAATTTGGAGATCATCTGCCATCATACCCAACAGCCAGTGGAAATGGTCTAGTCTTCGATCAAAATCTGCAGCAGTCAATCCCTGATGCAGGACTAAGTGATATGGATGTAACCTGAAAGATGTGAGATGATCACTACTGATTCAACAGTAGGATAAGTATTAAGTAAACCTTTGTAAGTTTGCCGTAGAGTTTCAACATTGAAGATTCGCTTACCTGTGCCCCTTGAGAACGTTTTGAACGGTATATCGAGTTACTCCCAGATCCTGTGCAATACTTCTAGTACTTAGGTGTAGATTAAACTGCACATAAGCTAAAACATTAATAATGTTCTCTTCGGTACGTCTCCTGTGTTGTTTACAGTATACGGGAACATGGACGCTTCCAGTTGTTTGTAAACGACGGATAACTCGCAGAAAAACCTTTTTACTCGGGTGCCGTCTATCGGGATATTGCTGCGCGTATACCCTTTCAGCAACTGTAGCATTTCTCATGCATTCAAAATAGACACCTATTATGTCAAATAACTCTTCGTTGGTATAAACCATTTTGTAACACTTAACAGCGCAGCACTAAGACTATCTAATATTAATACTAACAACACTAACGTACCACAAAAAAACGACAAGAAAAACTAACAGTAACGTAACACAAACAACAACAAGTAAACTCAAACTACACGAAAAACTCAAACAATCACACGCAATAACAAAATCGAGAACAAGCTTTGAAAAATAGCAACTAAATAATATTGACATGAAATTCAATTGTTCTAATATTTTGACGTATTGCTTCCAATTTTGTTTCACATACTACTAATTTTATGACGGGCGCCTTCGCTAAGAACTGATTATTATTTACCATTGTATTCTCTTCTTTTGCATATATTGTCGGTTTTAGATGCTTAAGTGCATCGAAAACGATGAACGACAGTTTGAACATTTAGGGCGGCATTAATGAATTGGTTTCAACTAATTTAAATTCATTTTCTACGTAAAAAATGTAATATATGTTGCATAGTCAGCAGTCAAACATTTGTTTTATTGATATCTTTGGTTTGCAAAAAGATAGGAAGTTGCGGAGTTATTTGCATTTAAATAAAAACATGTTTGACGTTCCGCTACCACTACATTTTCTAAGACAGAGTAAAATACCCTAAACAAAAAAATCTGAAATTTTGAAGTCTTTACTACGGCAATATTTAAAAAATATTTATATTTGCATATTTTTTAGAGAAAGAGCCAATTTTATGATCGGCCATAACAGCTTCGCCCCTTAGCGGCCATCATACAAACTTGAAAATAATTTATCGCTATTTCACGTAGTCAATTTATTTATTAAATATTTTTTCAATATTGTCAGATTTATAATTCCCGAGATATAGCCGGCGTCCATTCTTTGTTGGCCACCCGGTATATGAAAGTATTTTTTTAAGTCATGGTAATTCGCCGGTAAAATTTATCTCGGGCTTAGGATTTATTGATTTTAATAAAACAAAATATCACGCAGCCTCAAAATTGTATCATTGAGTATCATCATCATCATACGCTACTGATCTTTTTTACACCAATTATTAAACATAAATACAATTTTTGTCCTTTAGAAGGACTCCTTTAGGTGGAGGTGAGAAAATAAAAACCATAACAGTATAACAGTTATAACTTAAACTTAAATAAAGCGACAGCTTTAATGCTTGAAACACACGTTGTCGATATGGCAAGTAGCCCACATGTGAATAGTATAAATTAAGAAAAATTCCAACAGTTAACTGTAACGACATGTGTGTGTTAAAGTGCAATGCGCTATGTAAGCGATAGTTTTAATGCTAGAAACACACGTTGTCGATAAAGCTAAGTAGCCAAATACTTGGCTTTATCGACAACGCTTTGCACTATAACACACACATGTCGTTACAGTTGACTGTTTAACATTGTTACTTAAACAAAGAAGTTGGATACAAAATTACAATTTAACATTAAAACAAAAGAGTTTAAAACTAATGTAAAGAAAAGATTATTATTTTTATCTTTTCTTTAAACTAGTTTGAACTTGTTATAATGTTAAATTATAATTGTTTATACAACTTCTTTTGATTTAAGTTGAAACTGTTATACCATTGTGTAAATTATTGTTTTTTTTCTTAATAAATACAGCCTTGATAAAGCCCACGTTTGCTAGGCAAAACGTCGGCGACATTTAACCAGGTGTTCTTCTAAGGGACAAAAATCTTGCTTTTCAAGGAAAACGATAATGACTATAATATCAAAAAAATGTTTTAAAAAGTTTAATAATGTACGTCACTGAATATTGTAAATTAAGGTCTCAATCAAAACTTCTTACTACTGTGATCAAAAAGTAAGATGAAATAGTAATTTAAAACTCCCGGGCATTAGGAAAGCAGGTAAATTTTTTTCCTACGTAGGTAGGACTGTCTATAAATATTGCCAAACATCTGTTTGTCAAAAAGTTTAATTATCTCCAAGTTACATATTTATTTGTAAACAAACAACAAACAACAAACTACAAAAGAATTTTTCTATTTCTACAATGGGTGATTTTGTTGAGCCAAGATCTTACATCAAATTTTAATTGCGGAAGGAATATTCTTGTGTGGATACGTTGAAAATGTTACGGAAAGCCTTTGGTGATCAAACTATGGCACAAAAAAAGTTTATAAATGGTACAACGAGTTCAAAGAGAGCCGAGAACGCGTTGAAGACGAATTGCGCTCTAGACGACCATCAACGTTTACCGTCAAGGGATAATTTCTTTCGCCGGGCCAAACTGTCAACAAAGAATATTATTTGAGCGTTATGCGTCAGTTGCGTGAAGCTATTCGTCTAAAACGGCCGGAATTATGGGCGAACAACTCTTGGTTCCTTCATCACGATAATGCACCATGTCATACTGCATTGCTTCTTTGCGACTTTTTGCCAAAATTTTGACTAATATCGTTTCGCAATCACCATATTTGCTTTATTTGACCCCGTTCGACTTTTGGCTATTAAGCAAACTCAAAAGCCCAATGCAGACTATTTGCTTCTACTTAAACTAATAATACTTCCGGTAACCTCTCAGGTCAAGTACCTAAGTCTAATTTATTGTTTCAAACGGTTGCCATCGATTGCTCTTCAATCCAAATGAAGCTTCAAAAATTAAAACTCATTTGGACCCCTGGTTCCGATTGATCGATTTTCTCCGATATTTTCCCGTCTAGATAGAAAGTTACTAGAATCAAACTAATTCTGAAAAGTGGAGATGCTTTAGTCATTTGAAACTATTGACTGATATCTGTTCTTTGTTACTTTTCTAAAATTATTGAAACTTTGATTTTGAGTAAATCGAAGCCCAAAATAAATTCACTAATCATTCATAAGCATTAACATTCTCCTGAACTTACATTGTTTTTATTTTTAATGAATATACACATTGTTTCAATTGATATACTATCTGCAATCGTCATCAAGTGAATACTAACAAACTTAGAAACTACTGGAGCTTTCATACTAAAGACTTGTTTGGTGGCGCGTTCAAGCGCTGACACCACACTACAGCAAACCGTCGCATTAATATGGACTACTTAACCAAAATACAAAAAAACAACATGCCACTTTAAGCGATAACCTCCTCTCGTGATGGACCACATACTAGCTATCTAGGTTTGTACTACCAATTGTACAAACACTACCAAACAACAACTTATCCTTTGTCAAAGACTCCAAACATTTTGTTTAAATTCTGAAAATAATAGAATTACAACCACAAGATTAATTGATCAGCTTTAAAGTAGAAAGCCTTTATACTAATGTCTTAGATGATAAAGCATTAGCAATCATTTAAACGAAGTTTCAAGAAGATGAAAACTTCTACAAAAGAACCACGCTACCAGTAGGAGGATAATAAAGTTACTAGAATGCTGTCTCAAGAACACGTACTTTCAGGAAAAAAACAGATTGATTGCTTAAGATGAAGGGCTTCCAATAGTCAACAACCAGTCTTCGCCAACATCAACATGAACTCGTTTGAATCTCAGGCCATAGAGAAATTAAAATTAAAACCCAAGGTATGACTTAGATATATAGCCGACATCTTCATAATTGAAGACACAAGTTGCTGAAGGGCCTATGTACCAAGAATATATTTTCGAGATATTTGAGTTTAAACTTTTTTAATTGGTACTTTTATTAGGAATAAAATTTAAAATTAATTTTTATTTAAAGTGCAGATATTTTACTGAAAAGTTTTTATGGTAATAGTAATAAAAAGAAAATACACATATTTTTTGTAAAAATTAGAAACAAATGTACATAGGTCTTTTATCCACTAATTAGTAAAACATGAAACATTGAACTTAAAATACAAAAGGGCACATGTCCACCAATAATATGGTTTACCCACGTCCTCGCCACAAAAATGTTTGCAATTTTACGTATTTTTTACTTTTTTTTTCTTCGTGGATACTTGGTTTTCTTCGACTTCCTTATCTTTTTCTAAAATATTTCATAAAAATATTTGTACTCTTCGTCAATAAAATTTAGCTGTTCCCTGATATTAGCCTTTTTCTCTGCCGTCACTTCATTATGCTTTTTTTGTATAGTCTGTAGCGTAAAATTTTCGGACTTAACTTTATTGGCACCACGTTTTAAAATGTCTACCTTGTAAAATGGCGCAAATGGATCCAGGCAATTTTGTAGTAGTAGTTTCCGTATTCTTCTACGCGTATCCATTTTACGTTATCTCGAAAATAAACCTGCTGTTGAAGTGTATTTTTTTTTCGGTTGATTAAGTGCAACGACGGGATAATCTGTTCTATGTCTTTAAATTGGTGTTCCATATTGATAATAATAGAAGATTTGATACTGGATGATTGTATTATTTGTCGATATTGATCGGGAATAAAAATTTTTCCATCTTTCGCAAGTTTTTTCAATTCTACCGAAGTCGCGATCTGAATCTAAATACGAATGCCCTACTTCGGGGAATTTATGGTCAATCACATTAAACATTCCTTTTAAAATCAGGTACTGATACAAGGCAATAATATTAAAGTTTTTATTTTGCCCGGAACATGAATCAGACCACAGTATCAAATGATCTGTTTGTTCTGCAAATCTTTTAAAATGCTGTGCAAATGTATGAATAGAACTACCAACTTCCAAACTTCCCTTACTGGCAATATCCTCAGTCCATGTAAAGAAATATGGTTTATCCCCAGCAGTTGTTAGAGTATGAATATTCAGGTTATAAAACCATAACTGCCTGAGATAAAAAGCTTTAGAGACGGTTAGTTTTGGTAAAGGTTGTGTTTGTTGTAGGTCCAGTGAAGCATAGCACACATTATCTGTGCTGCTTGCATATGCTCTATCTTTCTGTTGTTGCTCAAAAGCATACCGATATTGCTCTTGATGTTCTTCAGTATTGGATCCAGAATCGCACGTAGTGCAAGTGTCACTTCTCGGTTGTCCAAAAGATAAATTAAAATGGTTGGAAAATATATTGCTATAGGTGCAATGTTTTACCTTGTATCTCTCTGGAAGACCATTTACATTGCAATCCTCAATATACAAGTTATACATTTTGCTTATGTTTAATTCAGGAGAAAGGTATTTTTATTACTATTCTTGTGTCTGGAGTAGTGCGACGATTCGGCCGGGAACATATTAATATGTGCTTTCACTGCTTCAGTTACTTCTGTCGGAATTTTATGAGGTCGGTTGTCATGTTGACCTCTTTTTGTCAGGTGACGGTGCAGATCCACTCGACCGCATTATTTTTTCTCGAACAACACGTAGTTTCTTCTCCGAAATTTGATATAACGAACAAATTGCACTTTTACATACTGTTACTATTTCTTTATTATGAGTAACATTGTATTTAAATGATGCAGTTTTAGATTTTTGTATTCCTTTTCTATGTCGTTGGACTGGTCCGATTATAATGCTTTTAAATAACAATGCATTTTTGAATTTACATCTAATCCATAAAACTTTTTCAGTATTTCAGTCCTTGCTTCTGGACTGAATTTTGCTGTCACATGATAAACGGCAGTGTTTTTTGTTGCACAGATTTCCTAAGTTAACGGTTTTAGCCGAAATTACCTTTCCTGTCTGCGACATGTAGCTTTCACCTTTTGCTCTGGACATTGCAGCCTTATTTCTTTTCCATTGGTTAGGGCATCTTTTTCTTTTCTTGGAAGTTTTTTCAGGTAGGGAAAAAGCTTTTTCTTTACATTTACTGTACTAATGTGATTGGCTGGGTCAGTTTCTGGTAAAATATTTGAATTTAAAACATGTTTTTCTATAATATTTTGAATATTTCGATTTTCAATATCTGCCTCGTTGTTGCTACTTATTTTGGAATTACCTGGCTGGTACACTAAAGAATTATTATCCTGCGAAAATCTAAAACAAACAAAACCTTTTTATTTACAGTCAAGTAACTTAATAAGAAACCTTACCACTCAAAACCACATTTGTCAGAGGTGTCAAAAGTTTTTGATTTTCCTCGTTTGATGTTTCCTCAAAAGCTTCTAAAAAGAATTCTTATTAAGTTTTTTAATATTCTTAAAGGTTTATGGCATAAAAAATATAAAATATACCATTTTCGGTTAAAGTTACTGAGAATAACTATTTACAATGAAATCTAAAGTGTATTTCTGCTTAGTAATCTTTAAATATCTATGTAGTACCTTCTGCAGCATTTCCTGGAGGAGTATATAGTTGATAACCATTTTCAATAGAGTCAAATGAAAGTTCTGAAATAAACAAGTAGATACATATCAGTTTGTAATCAACACGTTAATCTATCATTTAAAAAACTTACCGGTTTCATTTGATGCAGATCTTGCTGAATGTTCGGTATTTCCTTCTAAAAAATCACCTCGTTAAAAACATATACAACAGTTAAAAACAAAAAATTGCGTTTTACTTTTTTCAACATAAAAATAAATAATCCTTTTCTACTTTGTGTTGGTACTGAAGTTATTACGATACGCAAACGCTTATCGTAAGAACAACGCCGTTTTCTAGCTAATAAAATAATTATTTTTTCGCCCAAAAGTGCAAATCAGAAAAATTCTGTATGATATCTCGTTTATAAGGAATTTTGTCGCATTTACTCTGTTATGGTACTCCTGCATTCAATTACTAAGACGTGTGCATTTTATATCATTAATAGGTACTAAGTACCACCTACTTACCTGTGGATTCTTCAAATACTGAATTTTCATGAACACTCCTTCCAAGTTCTACAAGTAATTTACTTCTGAATGACATTTCACTAACAATATTCACTTAACAATATGTAACAAAAGACTGTATTTTTGCACTTCCAAAGAAACAATCAATATTGTAGACATAACCTAAGAAGACCGGCCGCCTTAATTCCAGTAGGGAAAGAACATATTGCTTAATAGAAGAATGGCCTATGTACATTCATATTTGGACATCGGTCTTTCATTCGCTGTGCGGTCGTCAATTTTCGAGTACTTAAGCCTTTTATCCACTTAAAAGAATTTGTTTTAAATAAAATTTCAGATACAAATATGGCTTAAAGTTAATATGTGTACATAAGACCTTTATCCATAGGTTCATAATATTACTGCGTAATACTTAGGCCCTTTATCCACTACTAACTTTAATTCTATAACGAAATATCGTATTGAACCTAGTTACAATAAATTTAAGGTACTTTGGCCGTTTATCCATGTAAAAACAATAATTTTCAAAAAAGTGTTACATAGGCCCTTTATCCACTTGTGTCTTCAATTTAGAACCACGGTAATCGACGACTAGATATTCTTCTACATTATCTAAACAACATCAAACTATCTATCAAATTTACGATGGAAAAGGAAAAGGGGGATTTACGTCCTTTCTTAGACGTCTATGTAAAGAAGAACAAGGAAATTATGAAGACAACTGTTTACGGGAAACCGACACACACCGATCGATATTTCAATTTTAAATTTAAACTTTCTACAACGTAAAAGCAGTAATGAAATCCCTAAGTGTACAGATTGTGCAACACAGAAAAAGGATTACAGAAAGAAATAAAAACTCAGAAGAGATCTAAAGCTAAATGGTTACGCAAACATGATAGTAGGAGAGATTCTACAAAAACACCAATTAAACACAAAACAACAACAAAAAGAGAAAAACTACTCAATTCACTGCTTAGCATCCCATATGTTAAAGGTTTATCAGAATCAATAAAACGCATAGAGAAAGAATCATGAAGAATTTGGAATACAATTACGTACAAATTTAGCTGGCGAAAATGGTAAGAATAGGTAGGAATAAACTAATGTTGGAAGGAGAAAAGAATCCCAGACAAATAAAAATAGGAGTAATTTTACCGAATACAAAAGGGGACACAAGAAACTGTGGGATCACTATACTGTGTGTAATTCTTAAATTGTATGGAAGAATACTTAAAAAAAGCTTCAGGGTAAAAATAAAAAATAGTTTAGAAGCCATACAGAGTGGATTTCAACTAGAACGCAGCATACAAGATACAAATCAGCAATTGGTAAAGGATAAAGATATATTTATGGGACTAGTAGATATGATAAAACAATAAATAGGAAGACGATATGGTAAAGCCTAAAAAAAAGAGTGTGGAGCAACAACTAATACATTCAATTAAAATCTATACGAGGGAACAGGTAACCAAATGAAAACAAAAAACAGACTATCGGAAAGTTTTCACTCATTAGAAGGAGTAAGACAAGGAAGCATTATAAGCCCGTTATTGTTTATATGTGCACTGGACGAAGCAATAAAAAAATCAACAAGTATGGAACAAGTAATCGTAGGATACGGAAACCTAAGGCCAATACAATATATGGAACCTGTGTCTTTGCAGACGACATATTAATAATAGCCAAAATGTGAGAAAACAAAATGTATCGTCATAAGCAACAAAGAAAAAACAATAAAAGTTACAATAGAAAGAAAAAATATTGAGTAAGTTCATAAGTAGAAATATCTAGGAAGTACAATCAATACCCAAGGAAACCTAGACAAAGCATTAAACGACTGAATACAGGCAGCTAACAGGGTCTACTATACCCTCCAAAAGAATCTAAAAAGTTAAGTCAAGAAAAGTGGCAGTACTTACACATGAGGGAGAGGAAGAATTAGATACTAACAGAAAAACAAGAGCGGAGAGTGCAAGCAATAGAAATTAAACATCACAGGAGATTAGTAAAAGCGACAAGAAAAGACAAGGGAAGGAATGACGACATAAGAAAAAGCTAGATGTTAAATCATTAAAACAAACACTGAAGGAAAAAGAAATTGAGATGGTGAGAATGACCGAGGAAAAACAAGTAAGACAAATTTGGAAACAGAAATAGATTAAAAGGATCAAAAGGGAAAGACCGAAGCAGCAAAGTTGAGAATATCCTTGAAAAGAGGGGAAAAACTGGAGCAACGCGAAGGAAATGACGGTAGATAGAATGGCATAAAGAAAGTGTGCAACCTCGACACCTTAGGGTACAAGGGGATTTGATTATGGTGATGATTAAATACCAAGTTCAAATGCGTTAATTTTGATGTATCTGACTTCTATAGATCAGAAAGACCAACAAGATTAGTCAACAACATGCTAAGGGCATACATAGAACCAAATCCATGTCAACAATCAAAAACTGCCGAACACCCTTAACCAACCTTGATCAATCATCTCGGAAGATTTACAGTAGATTGAAAAAATAAGAAGGGCAGGTGTTTGGGTATAAATCTAATCCATTCAACGGCACCATACAAAATTTTTTTTTTATTGTTTGATCACTGAAGACAAAAAATGGGCGCTGTATGATAATTAAAAACTCAAAAGGCAATGGTTCTCTTCAAATAAATCACCACAAAGTAATGCGAAGTCAGGTATATATCAAAAAAAGGCATTTTTGTATGTTTGGTAGAGAATTGGCGGAATTGTTTAATTTGAAGTGTTGAAAATTTGACAAATGCATACCTTTATTATGAACAATAGATACGAGAAAACCATTCTTTAATTAAAAATAAAGGTAGACTGCTAACATTATATCGTAACAGTTTATATTGCTTTGACTAACGCTTAGCTTATCTTAAATAAACATTGGTTCATTACCTTCTAAAGTCTTGAAGACATCGTCATCGAGCTCCTTCAGTTTTGTGGGGTTAAGGTTAATCTTGAGAGGACATAACATTACATTATCCAAAAACCAGACACAAATTTTCGCCTCATGTTGACCAAGTTAAAACTCTTTAACTACCTAAATAAATTTTTTCTTGATCTATCACACAGTATGTCCACGAATTGGGTGCGCTTAAAGAGGTAAATGACAAAATAGTTTGTAGTTGCAATTTAACCTTTTTGGAGATCAGTCTTACTTTTGTAAGTCAACATTATTAATATTAATGTAGGCAATTTTTGAAAATTAATAATAAAAATATCCTACATATTAATGAATTGAAATTATGTTTTCAATTCTTCTTAGTTTTAGAGCAAGCCTCGCTGATTCCCAAAATGTCAAACTTTAACTCAAAACTTTTTTGTCGTATACACCGTGTTTTCAATCCATGGACACACTGTATAATATTGTATATTTCTCAATAATTTTTATGACTGAATAAACCTGTATTATTGTAAGAAACTTTCTATTAAAAGTAATCGCTTAGATACCATTGTCGTCATTTCAAGATTTCATGCAACTTTTAAAGAAAATAATTAATCTCTGATTGAAACACATTTCTTATTCCAGATTTTGCAAAGTTGAGTTCTAATTGCAACCGTTTTTCTACTTAATTGGACCGAAAATTGATAGTTAATCAATACTTTGCCAACTGTAATTGTTTTTGTTTAAAAGAAATTTAAGGTGTTGAGTTCCAGTTTTTAAATGATATCGTCAAACTACCTATAAACAAGATTAATTTAAAATTATATGAACCTATGTTAGAAATATTTGTATTGTAGTGTAAGCAAGTATTTATTAATGTTATTTTTATTTGCTTATTTTATACTAAAAGAAAATTAAAAAAAAAGTAAAAAAATTAGTAACTAATTTTTGAATGGCAATAGGTTTTTTGTTCTATCAAATAATTATGCATTCAAACAGGGCATCGTATCAATATCATAGAGCCGACGTTATTAATGCATAATGAAATTACAAATTGGCCATTACTATACATAAATTGTTTGCATAATTCATAAAATACACATTTTATAATTAAAGAATATTTGAGATAAAATTGCGCTCTTATTAGGTATTGTAAACTACGTTGATATTTGTTGCCAAAACATTAACAAAAATAATTACCAAACTTTACAGGATCTTCTCAATTTGATATTGAAACGGTTTTTACAACAATTTCCTTAATTGTGTGAACTTAATCTTCCTTGCCCAAAGTACTAAGTACTTTTTTGTGGTTTATTAAGGGTTGGGATAAATGAGTCAAACGGGATAATTTAATTTAGATTGATAGCTTTATAAGTTTTTTAATTTTTAAATTAATAAATATAAACGTTTTTAAATTTTCGTTTTAATTATTTATAATAAAGTAGTAACGTGATTTTTTAACAATTTTGGTACGTTGCTTGACATTATTTTTTTGAAATGAATTTTATTATAAGAATTTTCCACTAACATTTAATATTTATTTAAATACTGGCTAAGATTAACTTACTTGAGTCTGTACAATAGGGTATGAAGTTATTTAGTTTAAATGAATATTTAATTTTCTCTCAACTGTACATTTTTCAGATAATTATTGTTGTATCCGCTTTGCTTCATAATAACTTACCTTGGAAATTCCAAATGTAAGTTGCCGACGGTTTTAGTTTCTTTTTCGTTCACATTAAGAACTTCGTAAAATTTAAGTAGGTAGTTTCTTTGTTAGTTGTTTTTCGTTGGAAATGATTTAATTAAGTTGAATAAAACGGAAAATGGTAAATTCTAGAGAATTAAAGAAAAACTCCTTATAAATAAAAAGAGCGATATAAATGTCTAGAAATTATTTTAAAGTTCGTAAATTGACTACTAGGGGGCGTAACTGCTATGAAGAAACTTAAAGTTTATGTTATATCGGAAAGTTGGACGAAAAGCCATAACTTTATATGTATTATGGTATAATTTTGCTTTATGACATTTTTTCCTATCTGTTATAATTTGGGAGGAAAAAGGCAATGCATTTAGTTCACATTTAGTTATCTTCTAAACTATTCAAGTTATTTAAACATTTGTGGTCTCGTTTGAAAAAGAATTTTATGTTCTTTTAAGAGAATTTATTAAATTGTCTAATTTAAAACAAATAAACTAAATAACATTTTCTAAAGCAATTACTTGTTTAGTGATTTTTGGAAAAAAAGTTAAATATAACTTTTGCTTAATGTAAAAACAAAATAAACTATTTTATTCTATTCTAGTTTATTTACTAATCAGTTTAATAACATAATTGTTTTAATAGAACATACAATGATTTTTGAAACGAGACCCCAAATATTAAAATCAGTTAAATTGTTTAGGAGATACTAAAAAGTAAATGTCAAAAAGTACATTGGCTTTCCCTCCATTGTTGTGAAAGATATCCTGAAACAAAATTATACCGTAACGCACAAGCTATCAAATGATGTTTTCAAAGTTATGACTCATCGTCCAACTTTTTGCAAAGCATGAATTTTAGGTTTTTTTATAGCAGTTACGACCCTTAGTGTTTAATTTACGAACTTCAAAATAAATTCCTGACATTTGTCTCACCGTCTTTATCTATAAAAAGTTTGTCCTCAAATCTCTAGGATTTACCATTTTTAAGATACAGCCGCTTCATACACTTACAATGATTTTATTGTCACGTTTTTATTTAAGGTAGTAAATCTTATTAGAACTCAGTTTTTTTTATTTTCCTTACGTGCTGGAAAGAACGCATGTGTCTAATTCCCAAGTTTCAGTGTTGATAAAGTTCAAACCTGTACACACTTTAGGTTGATACCTTTCTATCAAGATTAAATTTTTCTTTGTTTAATGGTAATAGTTCGGATTGGTTAGTTAAGGGATTAAAAATTAAGAACGGGAAAGAGCGCTTCTGAAAATAAAAATAACAATAAGGAAGTTTGGTTCTGAACGTTCGGGTGAAAGATTTTGTACTAGATTTTAACGCTGTAAAATATTCTGCAAACCTGTAACGGGTTCTATGCAACTTTTAAATTTTATCCGTTATATGCCAAATGTACTGAATAAATTTTTGAACATAATGTTTTGTCTTTCACTTGAAGTTGGGTTGGAACGGAGATTGTCGCTCATTGATTGACAATATAGGCCTTTTTACTTTATTTTTTATTTATTTCCGGTTAGTCTAAATAGACCGTAACTTCGAATAAAACTATGCTGTGTTCTTTTAATTAAATTTCGGTAATTTTGACAAGCCTCGTTATTAAATATTAAAATATATTGTTAATTCGCTTCTTTTGACAACATATTTTACGTGTTAATCCACCCGACATGGGAAAAATACCAAAGTCAGGTAGCACGTATTCCAAAATAAGCTACTCTTTGATATTGCTGATTCTCTGACAGGAAAAAACAAACTGATTTTAATACAATATTATTCTAAAACGATTTATATTGTTTTAATGAAGTTTTTAGTTACGCTTTAAAACCTTTTTTTCAGTTCTATATTGAATTTCGGTACGTTTTCTGTTGCCGTTTTCTTTTCTTGCTCTGGGAATATTCGGACGGTACACATACCAGACAACTTTAGGTTTTGCGACATCTAGTGTCAACTCTGTTAGCGATAACGTACGCAATGGTTCGCATTAAGCAACTTTGTCCGCAGGTACTAGACAACCTTTTGGCCTTTATGTTGTATTATCGTGGAGACTTTTATATACGAACGTCAGTGAACCATAGAACTTCTGGTGCTACCAAAGAAGATGCAAACTCTTACAATTAAGGTCAGATGTCTTAAACGGTTAATTATTTTTGATAAGTAAAATTTTAACTAATATTTGTGTGTACCGACTTTCCTGATTGTATGTTTAAGTTAAAGTTACTTAAATGCTTTCAGCAATAATGATTTTGAACTTTTAATTGGGTTCGTGTAGAATTCGTAAATCGTAAATGTAAGAATAACTTCCCCTGGTAATCACCAATTGTATGTAACTTTTTTTGGCAACCGTCCCGGCATAATTTATATGGACTGGATCCAATTTATATTGCGGTGTCAAATTTTGGGCGAAGTAAACAATTTAACTACAATTAAAGACTAAAATTGCTTACATTACTTATTCTACTTGTGTTGAATGTTAACATTTTATAATTTACATTACAATTTAAACGGTGCTAAACCATTGTTTATTTCCCGTTCTTCCGTAATTTCAGATAAATATACTTGGTGTTCACGATCATTATTTTTTCTTTTCTCCGTTTTGCCATAAATTTATTACAGTTAAGTTTGCTAGTTTTTCTAGTCAGTTTAAGAAATTTGGTGCTCTTACCCATACCGTCTCTCCAAAACTTAATTGGGAACCCCACTAACGGGCGGATTATAAAATAAAGTTTAGTTTAGTATGTGACATGTCTGGATACAATAGTCGCATTTTTATTGACGCGGCAGCTAAAGCAACAGATCTTGTGGCCGAACAAGCAGCCCAGAAAATGTTAAATAAGTATTTGAAAATCACTCAAACCCATATATTCCTACCCTTCAATATTAAGTCGATAGGAACGTTATGTAAAGCTGCTAGAGGGTTAGTTAGGGAGTTAAGAAGAAGATTAATTTATGTTAGTGGAGATTCACATTTTGAACAATAATTGTTGTAAAGCATAAGTTTAACTTTACAAAAAGGAAATGCTGTTTGTATTCCTCCAACTACACAGATGAACAAGATATTTTTTGAATGATTATTGTAGCAAACTTTTTTAATAGTGACCTAAAATAATGTTACAATAAAAGTGTATACTTCTATCAAAAAAGTAACATAAAGAAACTACAGCCGAAAGACGTATACACTTTTTCGTCACTTGATATCAATGAGAACTTTAGCGTACTTACTGAGTTTTACTATGTTTTTCCAGTTTTTTAAAGAGATCTTCCCGGAGATATTTAAAGCTTGAACACAATCCAAACTTGGCTATGTTAAATGACGAATATGTAATTTTACGTAATTAGGTTTTTGACAATATGAGAATTAATTCTTTATTCCGCAGTAATACGTTAAGTAAGCGGCAGGCCAAACCTATTATCTAATTTTTTTCCAGTTCCACGTTTAATTTGGCAAAAGCGATTTGTTGAATCTTATTGTTTCAAACGATGTTACAGTTTGTTAGTGTTAAAGCAATAAATTAATTGACTGTGTCAAAAACTTGGCTTGCAGCTCTGTTAGTCAAACAGAGATTGTGGTTGTATTTAGTAGTGATTAAGTCAAAGGCTTACACACTGCAAAAGAAATAAGAGAAAGAGCGTCACCTAGCAAAACGCATGGTAGACACTTTAGAGGAACTAGAAACAAACAGTTATATGTAAAAATGTAATTTTTGTAAAATGACTAAACCAGTTATAAACACAAATCACATATAAAGTACACAACACTACATTACACTATACGAGTTATTTTAGTAACAATTACATAGAATCGATAAACTAAGTAACAACCGTTCTGTACGGTACGCCACTGGTTTGGCGTGGTTGCCGGATAATTTAGTAATCAATGGACAAAACAAACAATTGAATTTCTAAGAGCTTATACGTAAATAAGTGTGGCGTTTATGACGTTAAATATAAACGCTCACATTAAGGTACGGTACTCGACGATAAATCTAACAGAAAACTAAAGACGCAAGCACATTATACCAATATTCGAAAGTTCTTTCAAATCACATTGATCAAATACAAAGCGCAGAAATTATGTAGGTAAATTCACGTCAGAATAAAGATACAACCGGTTTGAATACAACTATAAGATAAAGCATGCACAATATCGACTTATCTGACTGTCGAAATGCTACTTACGATGTAGAAGATACCGTCTAATAAATCATCAAAAAATATTAAAAACTTGGCGTGGGGTTTATTACCATTACAAATTAATTATTAATAGTACTTTGTCAGGTTTTCCCGATTTAGAACTGGAAGTTCACCACAACTTTCTACATCAACGGCACAATTAGAAAAATATTTAAATTCTAATCTGCCAAAAATTATTACATTGAACTAACAAAGTGAGAGATTATGGGAAGTCCAACTTCATGCGGATTAGAAAAAAATTGTCACACCGATAGCTTCTCAACTGCCGAGTTTCAATATAATTATCAGTATTTAGACGCACAAACCGCGTTAATTGTGTAATTAATGCACATAATTGATTGGTTGACGAAAATAATTTTTAACAAAATGAAGGATTAAAGTATTCACTAATTTAACTTAATTTTCTAAAAACATGAACTTCATTTACATTTTAGTTTATCCATCGATAATATAAACTTGCGGAATAATTTTTAATGCCGCCAGCTATGAGCAATGATTTCAAAACAAATCTATCCGTGCAAAATAAAACAGTTGCACTTTTAAATTTAAACGCCCTTTTTTCCCTTCTTAGTTTTTAATTCTTTATCTGACCAGTCCAAACTGGAAACTAAGCACACAAAAGACGCAACTCATTAAAGAAATGTAAGAAGAACGTGTGGGTTTTTATCTTATCAAAAACTTAAAGTACCTAGTAACAACTTAGATAACCAAAAAACTGCGCTAGGTACCACCTACACCTATGAAATTGAGAAATCACCAAATAAACTACTACTTTAAAACCAAGTCAAACCAAATATGTTTAACAACAATCTATTCAACTACAACATATATTATACTTAGAGATCACACAAAGATCAAGAACGTATAAGCATTAATTACAGAAGCTTAAGTTCAAGTCTAAAGATTTTGATTCGGCCGTTAAAAACGAGTAGTACTTTAACATGAAAAAGTAGAATAAATCAATCGAGTATTAATTAGAACTACGTTGAAACTTAATTTACACATTCATACCTGATGACATCACCAACGCACCAACACCGATGACATCACCTAGTATCAAAAGGTCGGTTATTCAATATTAAAACTAAAATTTTTTATTCCTACTTTTAAAATATTTTTTTTAAATAAAAGTTCATTTGCAAGCATCATACGTTTTGGTTAAAATTTCCGCATTTTCTTTGTTGTTGTATTTTTGTGAAGTTCTTTTGTATCTTCAATTTACTCGTAAATTTATAAATAAATAAACAAAAATTAATAAAGGTACTCATTGCTAAAATTTTAATTACTTTTTTTATATAAATAATATACGATCCATATCAATAGCAATATGTTGTTTTTAAGGAGCTGAGGAGAATCCGAATATAATTGAAGAAAATTAATATAATTTGTTTACAGATTTTCTAATAAATCAATCACGTACTTTTATCATATGTGGCGTTTTTAATTGTTCTTCTACGTGAGGCTACATCCGCTGAACATTATTTTTCTGGCAAATTAAACAGGGCATTCACTTACCTCAAAGATACCTGTTCATTTATGTAAATAAACATAATAATAAGAAATTATTCATCCTAACGAGAACATAAACCTCATGAACCTGCAGGAACTGTAGTACTTAATTGAATCCTAACAATTACTACTAAAAAGTCGGCTATAAACTACTTCATTTCAACAACTTGGTTGGTAGCGAACGACGGCTATTTGCTTACAGAATAACGATTCAATAAAGAGTCGTTAAAATTTCGAATATAGTTAGCTAAAGACTCGTTTAATAGTCGTTATGAGTTATAGAATAGGCCCTTTAGTCACGTATAAATATCGACAAGGTTGTTTAATAGTACGTTTGGTTGCCTGTAGCCAGGGCCTGACAACAGAAAAATCCGAAACGAAACTGCTATAATAAAAATTGCGGTCACAGCCGATAAAATAAGTCCGAGTTCGTATAAAAGTTCAAATTACCAAAATTTCTATTAATAAAATGTAGTGTGTGAGCTAAAAAACTTTAGTTGTATAAAAAATGGTAGAGGAGTTACAATAGTACATTAAATTCTATAAGAAGTCGCTGAAAAGCGAAAAGCGCCTTAAGTAAAAGGTTATTTTTTAAGGTAAGTTTGTGGACAGATTTGTAAGCAGTTGACAATCTCGAATCGCCTCCTGTAAGTTTGCTAGAGGTAAGATGTAACTGCTAACACATCTGTCGACAAGGTTGCCTTTATTGTAAATAAATTTTCGTACGTTGCCACCTAGATGTCGCAACACTTATTGTTGTTATTTTTTTTGTAAAAAATTAATAAAATTTTAAATTCTATAAGACAATTGAGTATTAAATACTCCATACGAACAGAATCATCCCGTATCAAATGATAAAATTGTCGTAAATAATCTTTTGTAGGGTTGTAAATCAAAATTTTTCTATGTGAAATTGCTTGCAAGTTCTACAGCACTAAACCACGTTTCTCAGTAAAAAAATGAGATTAATGAGGTAACCGAGGTTACCAAGTACGGTTACCAATGAAGTCAATGTAGTTATATTTAACAGAAATTTTTGTTAAAGTTTATTCTGACCGTGAAAAATAAAACGTAAAATTTATGAAAATGTAAAAACTTGTGTTTGTTTTAAATCAAAAGTTAAAGAAAATTATTTACGAGGACATTTAAAAACGTTCAGTTACGGATTAAGTTTGAATTTTAGAAGTAAGTTCATAAATCAAATTGAATACAAGTTACTTTCATTTGTATCATATTAAAATGTATTAAAGATTTAAAATATTGTATACTTTATTAAGGCTACAACTCAATAAAGAGATAAAGTTCATGCTGACCAATTAAAAATTTATCATAAAAAGCAATTGTTGGTTAATTTCTATGTACACTCATGAAATTTAAAATTTGGACACCACAATTTTTGTAAACAAAAGTTTGCACATTGTGAAGCGGGCTTAAGGGTATCATTTACAATTCTAACAGCAGGTAGTCTCAGCAGGGGTTATCTTATAGAAGGACTGTAGAATGAATCATTACACTAAGCACGTTTTAGAAAATAGGTAATTTACGTTGCTTACTTAATTTTTTCTTTAAAGAATATATTTGAAGGTATCGCTAATTAAACACCATAGCTCGATTAATTATCGAATCAAAATTTTGTTTAGGAAATGTTTACAAAATAAAATTAGAAATAATTTTGATTTAAAAAACGTCTACAAGCAATAACTTTTAAATTAAATCAAAAACTAAACATGGTTATTTGGGTTGACTGATTATTACTTATTTTTAAATAAATCTAACCTACTAATTATTGTAAGTTATTAAAAAAAATCATTAAACTCTCTATTCATAATATTTAGTCCTTACAAAATGTATATTTTATGACGTTTCATTTTTTCTGTAGTTAATATAAAAAGTGAAAATAAAAACTAAGGCAATTCTTATTGTCAACGTATATATTTAGTTTTTGACAAGAATTTATTACATAATTATAATTAAGATACCAAGTTATAGTTTAAAATTAAATGAAAACGTTTTTTTTAAATAAAGGTATTACTATATAAATAAATATAAGAAATCAATAATGGGTGTGACCTCCATTATTATTGATACATTCTTGGAGGCGTCTGCTCATTGACGCTATCAAGGTATCAATATAATTAATATTAATCGTTTCCCATGCGGTATCAATGGCTGCAATTAGTGCATTACGGTTTACTGGTATAAAATTTGGCCCTTGTTGTCTTCGGATAACAGCAAGTATTCGATAATGTTAAAATCTGGGCTTTTTGCTGGCCAGGGTAACAGCTCAAAGTTATTTTCTCGTATCCAATTGCGCACAACCAGCGAAGTATGAATAGGGGCGTTGTCCTTTAACAACAAAAATACATTATGAAAATGTTAATTCAACAGATCCCAAACTATTTTTTGGAGAAAGTATAGTGAAATAAGAATACTTACTTGTTGGAAAATATAATCTTCGTCTGGATAAAACACTTCGACTAAAGGTTTCATAATAGTTTCCAAAATATCTAAATACCCCGCGCTACGGCCTGTTACGTAATGAAACAACTCAAGATCTTGAGCACGTGTAGATACTTTAGGTCTACCACTTCCGATGGCTCTTTCCAAAGTGCGTTCAAGATTCCAATTTAATCGTTAATGCCCTACGGTGCTTTTTGGTATATCTAACATACGTGAAATTTCACGCAAGCTACGGCCCGCCGCTAATTCCGAAACAATCCGCGCTTTCAAATCAGCACTGAGATGAGGTGGCATTTTCACAAAACTTAAAATTTTAAACTAAAATGGAATTTACATTTCTTACTTTATTTATTGGTTCACACTACCCCTTCTCAAACAGTAGGTAATTGTTTATTTATTACATACTTCTAATGACCAATGTAACAACCCTTAGAGCAATATGACTCAAAGGAAGTAAATTAAACAAGCAAGGATATTCTATTGTTATTGAAACTTATTCATAAAGTAAAAGCCATTTCCTTATAATGCTAATGGACAGGATTTTCTTTTAAGTATTAAGATTACAATAGAGGACTTATAAACTTTCGAAAATATCTAATTATAAATATTTACACTGCAATTGCGCTTTTTCCTTAATAATTTCTTAGCAATAACATACACGTTCTTGGTTTTTAAGTTGTCATAAATTTGATATGATATAAATTTGTGTTTCTAATATTACATCACAAACTAATCTTTATTCGCCAAAAATTGTTGCTTAAGTTGTAAAGCTTCGTACACACCTGAACAACAAACCGAGCAACAAACATAACAACGAACCGAAAGTCAAACAGAACGACAAACGATCTTTTATGATTTCCACAATCCGAACAACAAACGGAACGTTTGTGCTGTTCTCATAATTATTTTCAGTAGTTTTCAGTTCATATATATTTATTATTGAGAAGAGAAAATTGCGGAAAACAAGAAGATAGTGCCAACCAAATTTTTACGCACAAAGAAGAGTAAAAAATTATAATTTACTTCGCTTTTTTTTATTTTGGAAATTTCCCGCTCAAATGATGCTAATAGGGACATCATTTTTTTCTTGCATTCTTAAACACTGATTAATTTAAAACATTTTTTTTCTGTCAACTCCATAATATTACCTAAAACACAACAAACCCACAAAAGGGAGGACACAAAATAAATAATTTAATTCTCCCGCATAAGTTTGTTCGCCGTTTTGTTTAGATTCGTCAAAACGCATTTTCTTTGATGTCGGAGAAAAAACCGACAAGTTGCGGGAACGCCGCAAACCGTTCGTGGAACAATCAGGACTTGCGAATCTGTTCTAAAATTCGTACGTAGCACCGTCCAAATTAATGTTCCGATTGCCGTTCGGTTCGTTGTTCTGTTTGTTCCTCGGTTTGTTGTTCAGGTGTGTACGAAGCTTTACAATAAGCATATTAATATGAACTATATCTTATGAAAGGAGAGTTATGTAACTATAATTAACGACTTAACGTTACGTTAGTAGATTCCATTTACTATTTACACATATTTTCTTGGAACATTCGATAATTAACTATCGGGATATGATGACCCTATACTTCGCAGGTTGTGCGCAACTGGATACAAGCAAATAACTTGGAGCTGTTACCCTGGCCAGCAAAAGCCCAGATTTTAACATTATCGAAAATGTTTGGGCTCGAATACTTGCTGTTATCCGAAGACAACAAGGGCCAAATTTTATACCAGTAAACCGTAATGCACTAATTGCAGCCATTGATACCGCATGGGAAACGATTAATATTAATTATATTGATACCTTGATAGCGTCAATGAGCAGACGCCTCCAAGAATGTATCAATAATAATGGAGGTCACACCCATTATTGATTTCTTATATTTATTTATATAGTAATACCTTTATTTAAAAAAAAACGTTTTCATTTAATTTTAAACTATAACTTGGTATCTTAATTATAATTATGTAATAAATTCTTGTCAAAAACTAAATATATACGTTGACAATAAGAATTGCCTTAGTTTTTATTTTCACTTTTATATTAACTACAGAAAAAAATGAAACGTCATAAAATATACATTTTGTAAGGACTAAATATTATGAATAGAGAGTTTAATGATTTTTTTAAATAACTTACAATAATTAGTAGGTTAGATTTATTTAAAAATAAGTAATAATCAGTCAACCCAAATAACCATGTTTAGTTTTTTGATTTAATTTAAAAGTTATTGCTTGTAGACGTTTTTTAAATCAAAATTATTTCTTTTTTTTACATTTTTTTAATATTTATTAAATTAATTTTTTTTTTTATTTAATCATTAATTTTATTTTTTTAAATAAAAAAATAATTAAATAAAAAAAATTTCTTTATTTTTTATAACTTATTTTTTTTTTTATTTTTTTTACATTCCTTTTAATAAAACACCCCTTAAAATTACCTTTTTTTAATTTTTTAAATTTTACCTTTAATCCCCCTTAAAAATTTAAAAATTTTTGTACAAAAATTGTGATGTCCAAATTTTAAATTTCATGAGTGTACTTAATTAACATCTTTAAAGTTTTCAATTATTGCAAATAAATTTTAACTAATTATCTTTGTAATGCAAAGATAGTTCTTTTATTAAGTAATTTAAAAAAATACGTCAAATATTAATTACATTTTGTTATTTCTCTTTTTCCTTTTGACATATTTATTATTAAATAGAGTCTAGAGTCAACGTCATATAAAAATAAAAGGATGTTAAGGAATGTCTTTACATGTAAAATAAATTGTGTTAAAGAATCTCCTTCGTGCATCACTAAACTTAGAGAATGTCTTTATTTAATTATTTTAGCCTAAGTTTTTATTCAAAATATTTAAGTTGTACAACTATTTGGTAGTAATTTGTAACTTGATAACAAACTTGACCTAACTATAGCAACACTTCCTTCAGGTATTTAAAACGTAACATGAAAACGCTTCGAAGCATGTTTACTGAACATTTTTATTCGTACATCTTCAAAAGCAAATTAAATTTTCAATTAAACGCATTAAACTTTTAACAAAGTAAAAACAGCACAGGTATATCTTTAAAAGTATAGTTAATTATTTAATAGCACTCAATTATTCAGTTATCCAAAAAGAAAGTTTTACATTAATTCAAACCATTGTTAATCCAAGTTTATAAATTATACAAAAGGTTTTTGGTATTCTAATAAAGTTAGTAAAAGCAAAAGCTTCAACGTTGGTTTTGAGGGTTGCATAATTTTCATTCACTAAGGAACTTCATTAATACGGTAGGTTGTAATTCATACGATTTTGTTTGCTTTAAGTTTCTTACACTTTATTAATTGTTCAGACACTTTAGGAAATTAAAATGTTCTCAGATTAATAGGATTTCAGAAATAAACATTTTATAACCTGCTTTGATCTTATTTAAAGTTCTTGAAAATTTTGTGCGTCTTCCCACACCCAAATATTTAAAGCTTTTTGAAGAAACTTATCAACAGAAATAGCTCTTAGAAACCACGAACGTGTTGCAAGAGATGAAGGTTAGCAACTTGAAAAAAGATTGTAAAAACAAAATTACACAAAGAAAATGTTCTAAGTGAGATGCCTTTTTTATGAAAGGGTATTGTTTACGAGCTGCTATTTTTATCGTTGTAAGGCAGTTTCCATGTTTTATGAGTATGGGGAAGAGCATACAGATTTAATTTGATGCACAAATGCCGTATTTTTTTCGGTCAAAAAATGTTGGACCGTAAAATTATTTTTACCCTTCTTTATTTTAATTTCCGCAATAAAACTTATATGATAAATTTTAACATGTATGTGTTTAAAACGCATTATTTGTTAACAACCACCGTGTAAATTTAAATGCGTTAAAGCTTTAAGAACATAATTTATAGTTAACCAAACCCACGGTTGCGTTAATGCCATGTATAGAAGAAATTACATTACAAACTGCAAAGTTAAATTTGTTTGATTTCTAAACTTACTTATGTAATCGCTAGGTTAATTTTGATGCAAATCCGTAAATTTTCATTTACGCAATAGTAAAACATTAACAATAAAAAACCTTTATATCGAACCGTCAATGTGCATTAGCGCAGCGTTTTGCAGACTAGACACTTTAGAGTACCTAGGGTAAAAATCAGAAGCAAAAGTGTTTTACTACTTTCTTTTTTTTATACTGTTACTATGGCACTAACTGCATAACAACGAGTTACATTATGGTACTTTTATGAAAATTATAACAATATTAAAGACGTTAAAATTATATAACAACATTTTAACAACAACAGTTGCATTCGATACCTTGTAACTACCGCTTTATATGTATTAATAGCATTCTGACTTTCTTGGGTTTTTAAGAACGGGTCCATTAAAAATTTCCTTCGTAAAATTATTTTTAACGATACAGGGTGTCCCATTTTTACGGGATGCCAAAAAATATGTTTTTTAATGGAAAGTGTTCTGGGGTAGTGTTTTAACCTCTACATAGCCATTTAATTATTTTTTAATTAGCTGCCAGTGTTGCCAACTTATAGTTATTTTTCTGAAAAATTTTCCGTAAACAGACTTCACTTTAAAAATTCATACCGATTTTGTTTTGAAAATTTAATAAACTAATTTTAGCACCGACTTTAGACCCGTTAAAGGTCAGTATTTTAATAGTTAGAAATTTAGATTGTGTGCTACGGAGTGTTCTAAAAAAATGCAAATTTCTTAAAACTCAAAAATCATAACTCATTTTTTCAAATAAAATGAAATTTGTTTTATTTTGGTATAAGGTAGCATTTTTTCTTTTCTTTGAGTTTTACTGAAGGTGCCCTATGCCTAAACTCCGTAGTTTTTGAGATATTTAATAGTTAAAAGAAAAAAACAATTTTAATTACAATAAGTTTTGCGATACCTATTGTATTATATTTTTTACACCGAAGAAGGACGTTGGTGGAAAATAAATTGCATACTAGTAGATGCCACATGCCGGCATCCAAAAAAAAATTGCCCTTTCACATTCTTTGCAAAAAGATATCTTGATGAAATCATTCTAATCACTGAATTGGCAGGAATAGACCTACCAGGTTACCAGCTAAATGACTTGATCTGACAAAACTAGATTTACTTTATAGGGGTATGTAAAAGAATAGTGAACTTGTTTGAAAGTATTTTACCTCAAATGTTAGAGAGAGTGGAAAGGTCGTTTCAGCAGCGAATCAGTTGGTGCTTCAATAAAAATGAAAAACATTTGGAACACTTGTTGTAGTCATTTCTTAAATTTTATTTCTTTTTACAATTTTTTTTACTGTATTCAATTATTTTGTTGGGTAAATAAGTAATTAATAAAAAAATCCTTAAGTTATCCAAACCCCAAAGTGACACTAAATCATCACCATTGACCTCTTGGGTGCATAAAAATCTAATTAAAATTATTTTTTTTTAACTACTAAATATCTCCAAAACTATAGGGTTAGCAGGATACCTTTAGTAAAAATTAAAGAGAAAAAAAATGCTATTTTTTAACAAAATAAAACAGGCTTTATGTTATTTAAAAAAATGACTTAGTGCCTTTGAATTTTGAAAAATTGGCATGTTTTTTGCGAACACCCTGTAACACAAAATTTAAATGTTTAACTGCTAAAATGTTGCACTTTATTTAGTCTAACGTCGCTGTTAAAACTTGTTTATTAAATTGACAAAACAAAGTCTCTAAGATTTTTCAAAGTAAAGCCTGTTTATGGATTTTTTTCAGAAAAACAATTATAAGTTGGCGACACTGACAGGGAATCAAAAAATATCTAAAACTACGCCAGAACATCTTAAAAGATACAGGGTGTTTTATTATAAAAATAATTTTACAAAGTAGATCTTTTTAAACTAAGTATATTTAGTTCAAACTTTGTTTACCTATCTCTAAAGTGTTAGCCGCACGAAAGAACGACGCATTAATGCAGGGCCCGGTACAGTGCGAGTCTCTAACTTGGAATAAATTTAGTTAAGCAAAGATAGTATATTTTTAGAAAGTATGCTCGGACGCGACGATTAATATTTGAAATTGCCCTCTTTTTGACAAAAAAAAATGTTATACAGTATGTCCCAAATTTTAGTTATGAGGTCATGGCTTTTTTTTGTTAAATGGGAACCATAATAAAAACTATTTATAATGGGTATGTCAAGGTATACATGAGTGCCAAATTTTAAAAGTTTATACCTTGTCGTTTAAAAGATATTTAACAAATATTATCTAATTAAAAAAAATTCAAGTCAATAGTGTTTTTTCAATTAATGCTCAAAAAGTTGTACGTGTACTAACTGATAATACCCTAACCGTAACCAAAACTCATTTTGAACATTTCTAATTACTTCGGCGGGAATTAGCCTACACTTCTGTATTATTCGCTCTTTCAACTCCTCAATTTTTGCCGGTTTGGTTTTAAAAACTTTGCTTTTTGGGTATCCCCATAAGAAATAGTTCAGAGGTGGTAAATCCGAAGATCTGGGTAGCCATTTATAGGGTCATCTTCTGCCAATCTATAGGCCTAAAAATACATGATCCAGATACTCATCGACAGTTCTTCCACAATAAGGAGGCGCATCGTCTTGTTGAAACCAGATGTTCCTATTTGGTATATCAGCTTTTACAGGATCAGGAAACAAAATAGTCAAACTCGGAATTAGCTTTTACTGCAAGAATGCTAAATATTCCGGTCCATTCAAATTTTCTTCGAAGAAAATTGGTCCCATAATTTAATCACCAACAATCCCTGCCCAAATATTAACTTTCTCTGGATGCTGAGTGTGGCTTTCCCTCATCCAGCGTGGGTCGTGGTCTGCTCAATAACGACAATTTTGACAATTTACTTCACCATTGTGAAAATGTAATGTTTCTATGGTTACAACATTCCTGTCTAGTAGATCCATCATTTGTTGCAACACTGGAGGATTCCATCCGGATTATCTTCAGTGCGTTTCTGGAGGATTGTTATTTTGTCAAGATGAAATTTTTGCGCTTTAAAGGTACGGTGTGTTTTGAGCGATTAGTCGAAGCGTTTAAACGTAGCTTTTAATTGCATCAATAGGTTTCAAGGCATATCATAGTGATGGTCTGGTTTAAGCGACAAGTCAGATCAAGTCGTTACAAGACGACGCGTCTAACTTTAAAATTGGTTGTCAGGCAAATTAAACGCGCACATTTACTAATCGCGCTCCCCAAGTGCTATGCGAGAATGAGCTCCAAAGAAAATAGGCTTCGATTTTCCAAGCGGAAGACGACAAATTAATTAATAAAGTGTCAACACATCCAGCTTTGTACGATATAAAACATAAACCGTATAAAGAGCAAAATGTACAACACAATTTTTAGAAAATAATAGCTAAAAATATGGACAAAAGTGGTAAGTTTCTGTAATAAAAGTGTTATTTACGACTATAGTTTGTTTGAAAAAATAACGGTTACAATTTCAACCATTTTTATGTCGTATATTTTTCTGTCGCAGAATGCAAAACTCAGTGGAAAAGTTTGAAATATGTTTAGTGGAAAAAGAACGAAATGAAACGGGGCACTGGTTCCTCGGCAAAACCTACTAATTACATGGGTGCACATGCATGCTCTTAACTTTTTAGAGCAAACCAGGTGTAATAGAATGTAATATAATTTTATTCACATATTTAATTATAAACACGTCATACGATATGCTTTTTTTAGAACGGTAAGCAATGTAGAAGAGGAAACAGACGCAGGCAATCCAGAAATTACAAATGAAGCAGCTGAAGGTACAGAAGAGGTTTTATTAGGTGAATAAATAGAAGATATTGGAGAAGGAGACAAAACAAATAGGAAAAGAAGTTCTGTTCAAACACAAGATTTGGATGTAAATATAAATGATGGCCCAATAACAAAGAACAGAAGAAGTGAAGAAAACATAATTGAGGGTCCATCAAGGAAGAAAAAAGTAAATAGTAATAAGCAACTTTTAGAAGCAATAAACAAGAGACAAAACGAAAGGCAACATATGTTTCAGAAAATAGAAAAATTGCTATTTCAGACAAAAACCATCCAATTGAAACATTTTTTATGTAATCTTCTTTTGACGGTTGTTTTAAGAAAACAGGCACTAACTTGTCAAACAGCACTTGTATAACATCTCGTACCAATACGCCAATGTAATTATAGAAAATTCTATAATTAAATGGAATGGAACGATAGGATTCTTTAGTATACCTTAGCACCAAAGCAAGCTTTTCTATGGCTGTAATTAGTCTTGTAACGCATTTACTAGAATTTTTTTATGTCACCGGATACAAGATTTATTAATTCACTAAACTGAGAATCAGTAAGCCTTATTATCAGGGTACTAAAACATCTTTTTCTTTCTTCTTTGTACAAACATGTTATGGGCCCTTCTACGCATTGACTTATGAATTAATGACAATTGCAAAATGTCATCGTCTTCTATTTCTTCCATTAGCAACTGTGTTGCAATTACAAATTCACTAGAAGCCATTTTCACAGAACTGAATTTAAAAATGCCAATTGGCAACTAGTCGATCACAGAGCTGAGACGACCTAAACAGACCACTAGGTGCGAGTAAAAGCGATTAAACGTAAACGATTTAACGCCACGTTTAAACTCCTCGACTAATCGCCCAAAACAGACCGTAGCTTAAGAGTTCTTGCCACTGAAGCCTGGCGAATTTCGAGTTTTCTATTTTTTTGCCTAGTGGGGACATGAGGATTTACTTAAACAGAAAGGAGCACGTTAATTTTCACCTCTTCACTAAGCGCACTTTGACGATGGTTACTTGTTTTTCTGAAATTTCCATTTTGGCAAAATTATTTTTCAATTTTTCTTACGGTACTTTGCGGTATCGGTGGTAAAAAAGGATAAATGAATAACTTCATTTTGCGTTATTGTCCTATCTCTGTAGCCAATCATTCTTAAAATATCAATATCGTGGATTTCAGTTAAGTACAGCATTTTGGTCAATTTTTCGATAAAAAACAGTAAACAACAGACTACAATGTCAAGAGTAAAAAGACTCTGCAACTGCACTAAAGGGTCATTTTTTTCTAAAGTGGAACTAAGAGTCAAAAATTAAATTCTAGAATATTTAAGTTTTCTCTGCATGAATGCCTGCATAATTATCTGCAGTTTCAGAATCATATCGGGTTTGCCCTTTTTTCCAAGAATTTTCTTGTTTTTATGTTTTTAGTGACATTGACACTTGTAACTGAGCATATAGTTTCAGCAGTGCTGTGTTGGCAACACTTTGTTGTCTCTTTTCTTCTATGAGAGAGTTATAGATTATGTTCACAGACCAAAACAAAGTGATAAGGAAGTAACTCCCACATCTCAGACTTTAATAATAAGTATTCACAATACATTACATACCTCAAAAGTTTCATAGATTTTTGTCCCACCCGTTACATCAAAAATGGGTTTTTTTGGCATTACGGACTCAATTTTGCTTATTTTTGTTTATTTTTGTTTTTCACTTCATTCCAGCGGTGCTTTAAACTTACATGTTCCTTTCAAATTTTTAACTCTATTTACTGCTGAGAATATGTGTAACGGTGAGGACATGTATCGGGTAAGACAAACTAAGTTCATCGCATTTATGCCTACAAAAAAGATACTTTAATGTGTCATCTTAACTGAGAATGTTAAAACCTACATGTAATACAAAGGAAAGTCACTTGAAATGAAATATTTTGCTTGAATTTATGGTATTTTGCGGGTTTGTTAATAATGCCGTCTTATGCAAATAGGATGAAAAACATAGACAGAAGTTAAAAGAGAATTCATTACAATATGCTGAGTATTTAAAAATTAACGAGAACGAGATGCAGCAAGGCGACAAAAAAGAGACATCAAAAAAAAAAAAAAAAACGTCAAAAAAAGAGGTTGCTGTAGTTATTGCTATAAGTGCAGGTATGGGATCTTACTTTTCTAGTCGGACATTAGGAAAAGCTGTACAAAAATTGAGACGGGTATTGCCTGCTAGCGCACGGAAGAAAGTGGCTGTTGTGCGTAAATTAATTTACGATGAAAAATAATTTCCAAAGGAAGCTAAACAGGTATTATTTAACGAACCACCTAAAAAGAAACCTGCGACAACGATTTCTGAAGATGTAAGAATTCAAGCGATAAAATTTTACTTGTCTGAGAAACATTTTTATCAAGCACCAGGGAAAAAAGATACATTCTCTGGGAAAAATCCTGCCACCAGGAAGCGACAGCGAATCGCGAAGAAGTACGTTGTTATGACGGTTGGTGAGCTGCATCAACTATTCTGTCAAACTCATCCTGAATACAAATTAAGATTTTACAGCATTTTATCATCTAAAACATGCACAAGTTTTTCTGAAAAACAAGACTCCTCATAACGTGTGTACTTGTATATACCATGAAAACTTTCGCTATCTAATTAATTGCATTTCTGATGAAATTGTTGATTTTCCCTCCAAAATTCATAAAGTAATGGACAAAATTTGTTGCGATACAAATAATGAAACTTGTATGAGAGGCAATTGTGATCAATGCCGCTCTGTTGGGTTTTTAATTTTAGAGGAAATTTCAGGCACAAAAATTGTTAAATATCGTCAATAGACTCAGAGCAAGAATGAGAAACGGCTAACTTTAATTGATGTTGAACACACACATCCCAAAACTGTTAACGCTTTGCAAGAAAAGTTAGGTCAGTTCAAACTACATTACTATATTAATAATGTTCAGTCTGAGCTCTTCACAAAAGTTAGAGAGAACATAGAGCATAATAATACAATCATACAAATTGACTTTGCGAAAAGTTCTCTATCAAGTACCAAGATGAGGCGCAATCCGCCTTTTTTAACTAAAAGCATGTGATGATTGTTACCTGTTGTGTGTGGTTGAATAATGAGAAGAAATGCTTTGCGATACTCTCCGACATCAAAAAACAAGATAAATACACAGTATGGTACTGTTTGAAAGTTATTTTTGATCATTTGAAAATTAAATACCCTTTTCTACAGAAACTGAAAAATTTTACTGATGCTGCTCTGGTCAATTTAATAACCGTTACACTTTGTCAAACCTTGTTTATGCCAAAGAAGACTTTAAACTAGAAATTGAGTGGAATTTCATGGCAACTAGTCATGGGAAAGATGCGGTTGATGGAATCGGTGCAGTTTTAAAGCAATCATTTTGAGCTGCGATGAAAAGTAGAAGAACTGTTTTTAGTAGGGCAAAAGATTGCCATGAGTTTGCGGAAAAAACATTAGAGGTGTGAAAACTTTTTACATCCCTGAAGAAGACTTCAAAAATTATCAAAAATAATTGGATGCCAAATGGAAAAAAATTTCCTAAGATAAAATCAATGCACTTTTTTGAAGCAAAAGATGACTGCTCCTTGAAGACAAAATATTGCTACAAGTCAGATAAATGTTTTGAGCATGAAGTCTTGAAGAATTCGACTTCTCAAAAAAAAAATTGAGAGTAGAAGATGTATTCACTTTTGTTAATTGTATGGTACATTTTAAATATTGTATTGTGATGTAAGTGTTATGTATGGTGGCCCAGAAGATCAATATAGACCTAAACAGTGTGGTGACGAAACCATGTGCCATAGTGGATTGGTTCGTCTTGGCAAAGCATTTACTTTAAGGTTTAGGAAAACCACTACAACCTAAACATGCTAACCCTTACTCACCCTAGTATTTACATGTAATAATATTAATTAAGTGTGTAATGTGATTGTGTTTTGTGAAATTTGTTCTTAATTATCCGGGAGGGTCTTGATGACCAGGTCCATAAACCAAAGTAGTGATTCTCAGGAACAACATATTTTTCTTGTTACCATGGAGTACTGTAAGGTACTGATCACCTTCCATATTTTATATTTGCACCAAAAACCGCTAAAAAAACACACACGAAAAAAAAACTCTAAAGAAAATTGACGTACGTTTTGACGTTTAATCTTTTCACTGACTCCGAGGAAGAAAAAAGTTCCAACAAAGTGTCACCAGGTCCATCAAGGAAAAGACTAAAAATTCAGCTAGGAAGTCAGTAAAAATTGACTATAGTGAATTAAAACCAGAAACTTTTGTGCTCATCAAAATTACCTCAGAGAACAGGAAGAATTTGAATGTTTATAGGTATGCTGGAATTATCCAACAAATTGACTACAAAGAACGCGAAGCAAAAGTTTTGTTCCTGAAACAAACAGCTTCAAACCAAATGATACAATTTCATGTATCGGAAGAAGTGTGTTTTATTCAATTTGATTATTTTTTGGTGAATTGACTGAGCCTAAACTCATTGTGAAAAGGAACCATGATTATTATCAATTCTGTTTCGATGTAGAAGTTTTGGAAAAACCGTACTAGTTTTGTTATTAAACTTTTTTCTATTTGTTCCTTTTTTTTAACTTGGTGTTCAAATAATTGTTCAACTTTACGTTCTAGTTTGATTTATTAATAGTACAAGAGAAGCTTTCGCTTTAGAACAATACATTGTAAACTCATTTTATGGGTTTTTTTTAAAGCTTTTTAGAGCATAGTCTTGAGACGCGTTCCAACCGTTACAAAGTAGTGTCCCACCCGTTACGTTAATTTTCTCATTTTTCTCATATAAAAAACAAAAGTAACAATTTAAAAATCAAAAGTTTTTTTCAACCCGGAATTTTATTTCTTCAGGAATCACAGAGTTTTAACCTTTTCCTACGAAAGAAAAAAACAGTGACTAAAAACAGTTCCACCCGTTACATCCCTTCTTTAATGAATAACTCTGCTACAATTTATTGGTGAAAAATCAGCTTATAGCAAAAGTAATCTTCAGACAGAGATCTTTCCGGTCATGATCTCGTTTTCCTTAATTTTACAGTCAAATATCTAGAAATTTGACTTTAAAGTTGTCCGACTGTTCCACCCGTTACAAAAAAATGACGTCAAAGTAATAAAATGGACACTAAAGTAATTCATTATACGACGATTTTAAGTTCACATTTTTGTACATGTGTAAAATGTATGAAAATTTTAGTATCGCTCAGCGCGGTGCAAACATTTATCGTAAAAATGAAAATAGCTGATTACACTTAATACTTAAAGAATGTTGAAATAATCGCTTCTGCAATTAAAACAGATTTGTCATAAGAAAACAAACTTTATTGCCTTGATACATAAATAACTATTAAGCAACAAGGGATAAAAATTTAAAATTTGGCACCCATGTATACCTTGATATACTCTTTAAGAATAGTTACAAAAAATTAACGGTTTCCATTTAAAAAAAAAGTCGATAAACTCATAACTAAACTTTGACACATATACTGTATAAAATCTTTTTCATCAAAAAAAAGGACGATTTCAAATACTAATCGACGTGTTTAAGCATTTTTTCTAAAAAAAACACTATCTTTGCTTAACTGAATTTATTCCAAGTTAGATTTTTGCACTGTATACAGGGTGGTTCACCGGGAACTGCCGCGACTGTTTATGAAAAAACTGTACGTAGGAAAATTCTGAAAATTTACGAACATACCAAAGTCGATGCGAGTCATTCAACCAAAATATTTAAAAATGTCAGAACTTTCGGTTTTACCGGAAGTATGTATCAACTTGCTTATTTTAAATGGAACACTCTATATATTACTACATTTTTAGATTTTACGTCTAATTCTAGGCATATTTTATTTACAATGTAACATACCTCACCTCAATCGTTTCCGACTTATTTAATGTTTTATGTCAAAATTGGCATTTGCAGATCAAAAACTAATTTCAATTATCAACTATTCAAAAACATTTTTACTTGTTTTGTGTATTTTTTTATGTTAAGCTGGGTCCGTTTAAACAGTAGTTAAAAAAAATATAAAGAGTGTTTAAAAATTGGTATCATAATTTTTTTTTCAATTTTGCCCAAATACTGTTCAAACGGACCCAGCTTAAAATAAAAAAATACACAAACCACGTAAAAATGTTTTTGAATAGTTAATAATTCAAATTAGTTTTTGGTCTGCAAACGCCGATTTTGACATATAACTTTAAATAAGTCAGAAATGGTTGAAGTGAGGTGTGTGACATTGTATATAAAATATGCCTAGAATTAGACATAGAATCCACCACCCTGTATAGTAAAGTAAAGCATATATGTTAACCGTTTTTATTGACTTCTTTAAAAATATATTTGCAAAATCGGTTTTGAAGTGAATTTTAAAATCAATTTTTAAGTCAATTTTTAGAATCGGTTTTTCAGTCGTATTTAAAATAAGCCGATTCTAGAAATTGTTTTTTAAAATCAATTCTATGAATCAGATTTTAAAGTCGACTTTATTTTTGAGTCAATTTTTAAAATCGGTTCTTTAGATAATGTTTTTTGTCAATTGTAATGGCCAATTCAAATGCTGAATTTAAACTCTGAATAAAAAACAGCCAGAAATAAATATATGCATAAAAACCCGCAGAAAAAAATTCTTTTAGGAGGAAAAAAGTTGTTGGAAGTTAAATTTTCTGAAAGTGAACCCCAAAAATCATATTTGATTCCTCTTTCGTGTCTAACCGTAAAATGTACACCTCCTTATAACTGTGTTATCTAATGGAAATCAATTAAAATGGTCAAGCCAAAATTTATTTATAAAGTTTTAGAGGGAAAGATAATTACTGTTAATTTCGCATAAAGTGTAAAGTTAACGCAGGTGAAGCTTTCATTTTATATCACATCGTCATAGCGGTTGTATGCATTTGGGTGTCTTATAATTCTATACAATTTAATCTTGGCAGAACGAAGTGTAACTATTAGTTTTTTAATCTAGACAAAAAACTCTTTGGGGTAATTTCGTATTACAAATGGTTTACTCCTACCGTAAGCTATCAACAACTACTGTGACTAAGCAAGTGAATCCCTCTAGTGATTTTTTTAAGGAATATCTGTTTTACCATTGACTCTTCCATTAATCCCGAATTGAAAACAGTTGAATTGAACATAGTAGATTAAACATTGAAGCCGAATAAAACTGTAATGCGAATTGACCCAAACTTTCATGGATAATTTAGATTAAATTTGAAATTTTAAATAGTATTAACGCCATTGTGTTATTATGTAAGAAATTAAAGGAGTGTTATGCTCTCCCGATTGACATTGTCTCTGTTGTTCTTTATTCGTCGACTTCTATAGTAACTTTATATGCGATTGGATAATTACTCGTTGGTTAAAGTGGCGCTTATTAAACTATAAATTTTTGGTAATGTTACGAACCTACCCGCTTATGCTTATCTAGTGGCTAGTGGCTTCTATATTATGATAAAGAACAAGAGAAATATTGTCTCAAGCGTTATTATTTAAGGCGTGTTTCTGCAACAACAAAATGCGCCGTTGTGTCGGAAATCGGGAGTGCTATTAACACCTTCCGTCCTTTAACTTCAACCTGGTGAGTTGTGTTTTGTTTTCCACGCAATGGAGGAAATATTTTTGAGGTCATTTAATCCATTTTTTCTTGCAATAAGAGTAAAAAGGAAAAAAAAAACTAGAAACAAAGTGGTGTTAAAGTTGGCTACTCAAAAATAAATTTTCTCATGTGGAATTGTTAAAAGAATTAAAGAGTGAACCTTCTGACTGGAAGAACTACTTGAGGATGGATTAAAATACGTACAAAATGTAATTAAAGATGGTTTCCCGTGATTCCATGTCTTCTTTAAACAAAACATCCGAAATCAGTTTTTGTGCAAACTTCGATTGACTAGATTTTAAGTTGCGCAGTTTGTCGGCTACATGTTTGCCAAAAACGTCAAAAAAGTCATCTTCCTTTACAGAATCAATTTTTTGCACCAATTTTTTCACGGAATCTACAGTGGCTTGCTTCATTTGATTCAGTTTCCTTTTATTGGGTCAAGAGTGCAAAAGACTAGCCACTGGCTGAGAACTTTGCTGTGTAGTTTAAGGTGTTTGGGGTGGTAAGTCAACGTTTTCGCCAATATCCAAATTCAATCCTACCTCTGCGGTATCAGACTGACGAACAATCAACAAAATGTTGATGTAAATTAGGAGTAAATATGCATGTTTATTTTTTAGTTACCAATTACTGAGGCGTTGACTAGATAAACGTCGCTTCGGACTTGAAACGGATCTGGCAGAATTATTCCTCTAACAGGATGTGGTTTATTCTACTATAAAAAAACTCATAGCATTGTAATCAAGGGTATAACCAATTCAAATTACGACTTCATCTATTGTGATATAGATGATACTAATGGCAGAGTGTCTGACTGGACAGTTTTAAATAATACAATATTCTACCAAAAACTGATTGAAAAGAAATTAAACATTCCGGAACCTGAACCAGTGTCTACTTGAACTTTGTTTTTGTTGGTGATGAAGCGTTTGCATTACAGCAAGATTTATTAAAACCTTTCCATTGAGCATAACTCAATAATGAAAAAATAATATTTAATTACCGGTTATCTCAAACTCGCAGGATAATAAAAAACACATTTGGGATTTTGGCATCCCGATTTCGTGTATTGTATTATTAATATAGATGTTAAAAATATTAAGTGGGTCGTTTCAGCTTGCTGAGCTTTGCATACTACTACTTACCTCCTGAATTTTTCTAGTGTGAAAATTTAGAAGAGGGTTCTATCATCAAAGGTGACCGTTGTGAGCCAGAGAGGATACATCAACTTTAACGTCGTTTGTCAGGACAATAATAACAAACCTAGTTAGACAGGAATTTTGTGACTATTTCAACGGCGAGAGATTAATACCTTGGCAGGAAAAATGCGCATTGAACGTGAATTGACAAAGTTTAGGGACAGTAACTTTATTTTATTTAACTATTGGCTATGTAGAATATAATCGTGCAAATTGCTTGCATCTTTATTTGTTAGACATGTAAAATTTAATTTACCTACTTCAATCACGTTTTCTTCATCACTATCATCAAGAGTGCTTCTAGGTTTCCTTGAGAGTTTAACGTCATTCACAAATATAAGAGGATTAAAATACCATAGCTTAGGTTTGTAAACTTTGTCGGTGCCTGCTCCTAATTTCTGGGATTTGTTAACTTTAGTCATTTCCTTCTTGAACACTGTTCTAAATGGGTTTATTTTCTTCACAACTGTATTCCTGTCTGCAAGCGGATTAATTTCTTTGTTTTTAGCAACCAATGCAACATAAGCTTGATTTTTTTTTGTTTCTGTCTGAATAGTCTTTGTTCTTTGCCTGGCATAAGCTTCTGTAAATTTTAATAAATTCTCACATAAACTTACAGAGGCTTGGCGCATGTTCGACATGATGTCACTACAAAAAGACTTCTTAAGTAACACCACTATACACTAAAAACCACTGTCAAATTAATGAAAAAATAAAAAAGCAGACCGGACTGTTTTTTAGTAGAACGTACAAAATTGACGTCATATAGCAACGATAAGATGGAGTTATCGTTTACATGAACAGACTTCAAACTGCCTTCAATTACGACAAAACGTAACAATCTGTGATTTACACGTTCCATCTTCCATGCAACGTTACTACGTCTAAACGTCTAAACCCCGCTTTAGTTAACTGAGATCGTTTAATTGTCTATCTGGGCACATTGTTTTAATTCTGATTTGTGACTGTATATATCTGCATATTTGTTAATGTTATGTTTTCAAAGAGAGAGCACGATATTTGTTCAATTGAATGTTTAATATTACTGTTTCAGTTCTATTTTATTTTGTTAATGTGAACTCCATTTAAACAGTGAGCCAGCGACAAAAATTACCATTTCCTCACTTTTTCTGTAGCAATTAATATTTTGAGAAGTATTTATCACGGCTTTCTGAAATTTGGTATGCTTTTAGGAGAAATTAAATTGTGCTTGCAAAAATTTTTTTCAATTTTTTGCGGCATATGTTTTGGAGATACAAAGCTAACTTGATTTTTTTTGATAGCACAGGTTAAAAGTTACATTTTTGAAAAGAGTATTTTTTTCTGAATTCAATAATGTATTACATGCCTATCTTTATATGGTTAAAAGGCAAAAAAAAGAAAACTGTAAAAAAAATAATAATAAGAAAATCAAGTTGGCTTTAGAAGTCAAAAATCAAAGTATCGGCAATCTCGTTTCTTATTATTGTTTTTAATTGTTCCAATTGTAATGGTCGGTTAACATACACTTGATTTTTAACATGATCCCAAAGGAAAAAATCAAGTGGAGTTAAGTCATGAGACCTAGCTGACCATTCAATTGTTTCCCTTTGTCTAATCCATCTACCAGAAAAAATTTGATCCAAATATACACGCACTTGACAGCCAAAATGCGGTGGTGCACCATCTTGTTAAAACCATATTCTTTGTGTTGGTAGATTCGGGTTCCGGTTGTTAGGAAATATTTCCCGAAGTCGCGGAACAATATGTTGTTGCAGATATCTTTCAGACGTTAAATTGCCGTTCATAAAAAATGGACTTATTCTATTCTGTCCGATGAACATTTATTTTTTGCGGATATTGGGTATGAATTTCTTCTATCTAATGAGGATTTGTATGGGACCAATATCTGCAGTTGTGGCGATTTACGTGTCCATTTAGGCAAAAATGTTGACTCGTCGGAGAAAAGGATATGATTGATAAATGTAACGATGGTTGAATGTTTTAAATGCAAATCGTTATCTAAGCGATAACTTAGAAGACAATAAACACTCGAGTCGAAAAAGTCAAGTATTTTTGTAGAGCCGCATACACGCACGAAATTCAACCGTCGTTACAGTTATCTGTTGGCATTGCTTAGTTTGTTACTATTTATACGTGTCCCTGATTACACGAGATGTCATCAGACACGCATTTCACTTATGATTGATAAAGTCACCTTCTACTCTGTCATGATAGTTTTGCAAAACTCTGTTCTGCGATCAAAATCATCTTCAGACAGTTCCTGGAGTAGATGAATTTTGTACTGATGGTATTATAGTTCACGTTTGAGTATGTTTTTAACAGAGCCTCTGCTAATATTGTGATTTAAAGCTAATTGTTGAACTGAAGCTTTTGGATGCTCAACTACATCCAACATAACGTCCAGAGAGTTTATTTCAATAGTCACAACAATAAAACGTCAAGGATTTTCTCGGTTTTCAACGTTACCGATTTCTTAAAATCTCTGTAATGTTCTTGAGACCGTGGTTTGAAAAATCGGTTCCCGTTGAGGATGAACTTGATTGAAAAAAGCCATTACCTCAGAACTACTTCTTCTTCTATCGCCATATCCAACCATCATTAGAATTTCAATACGTTCGGTTTTGGGTTAAATGCACCATCATGAATTGAAAGTAATTATTGCACACAAGTTCAAGTTTTGACTAATCTGTCACTAATAAAATGACGTTTATCCAAAAACATCAAGCAATTTAGTTTTTTCAAAATAAAAGATAGGCATGTAATACATCGTTAAATTTAGAGAAAAGTACTCTTTTCAAAAATGTAACTTTTACCCCTAGTGTTATTTAAAAAAATCAAGTTAGCTTTGTATCTCCGAAACATACGCATCAAAAAATTGAAAAATAACTTCACAAGTAGAATTTAATAACTCCTAACAGCATACCAAATTTCAAAGAGCTGTGATAAATAGTTCTCAAAATATTAAGATGTATCCATACATAATAGCGAACCTATATATATGATAATATGATGTGGCAACACGAACCCATAACATCCGCATTAGAAAACACAATCTGTTACGGGTTTATTTGCAAAAGTAAAATGTATGGCGAGAACCTTCTTAAAAACGTTTGTCGTGTGTAGCACTTTACGACAAAAATCGAATTTGCCGCGCACATAGCGAATATTCCATTGGTAGATTTTTTAATTAACAAAATTTTGGAGACGATGAGCGGACATCTTCTACTTTCTTCTGCGTAGGTGTTTGGCGTGTCGAATTGGTGTTTAAATTAAATCCGACCGCATTCACCGTAAGTACTTCTTTTCCTTTTTGTTGTCTCGTGGTTGTGTTAGTTCTAATTAGGACGTGTGCTTTAGCACGTGTGTTGACTTCATATTCTCATCGTGTATTACACCTGGATAACTCCTGGGGTGCTGGAATGGCTAATTAAGCACGGTTCCCTATAACCTTAACGACTACCACGGTTTTGCATCCAATTAAGCTGCAACCAGCCGGTGGACTCTACTGCTACAGGGGTTGTTCATGCAGCATACTTGCTACTTCAAGGGAACATATTTCCCATTTGTTCTTTGCTGCATACCTCCCCTAAAGGAAATCCTGGGGTTACCTATCTTCTAGAGCTCTCAAAGACTGTCGCTAGCAAGAAATTTTATTCTCGGAACTGCATACTGCAGAATACAGCTAAGGTTTAATGTTTAAGTAACCTATTCAATATCAATGGGTATGAAGCTCACGTACATGTGACATTAAACGGTTTAAATCTCTAGCATTTAAGTAAATTTTTATTCGGGGTAGACTCCACCACCCACGTTTAGTTTAGTTTTTAACCAGCTTCCTAAAAACTTGGGCACTTTACATAGAGTGGTTGAAGCTAAAACAAAAGGAATTTTGGGTTGTCGGAAGATACTTACCTTTTTATTTCGAGTTTAACTCAGTTTTAAGTCAAGTGACGTGTGTACGTCGAGCCTTCTTAGTAACCAATCCTTAATTGCAACGCTACCTTTAAGTTGGGGTGTAACTAAAAGCTTAACTGAAATTCGACAGATTTGTTCCGAGCTTTAATTATTGTTGTTGCTAACGCACGTAATCATATGCGACACTCTATTTCTGTTACATTCTCCTAGTACTATAAGTTTTATTTGCTATATTGTCTCTATGATTTGTGTTTGTTTTAGAGTATTTGACCTTTAGTAAAACCTGTTGAACTCCTGTTGGTCGATTTTATTTCTTTCTATTACCCAGCAGGTGGCGCCTTGTTAGGCAGCAGTCTATTTCTTTATTATTTCTCAAGGACCCCCAACTCACCGACTAAGCCGGTGGCTGCTGTGCTAACTACTACAAATACTGGATCCTCCACGTATTTAGTGCGTTACATCGATCCAAATTGTCTTATTTTTCTCTCTAAGTTTTACCGCTAGAGCCGTCGCTTCTTTCGTTTATTATTTGTAAACAACAACCGTTAAAAATTTTCAAACATTTTCACCGACCTTACCGATTCAACAAAACCTACTCAATACAAATAAATGGATTAAGATCGTCAGCAGAAAGACAGTACGGCACCAAGCATCGAATATCTGGCGAGAGTTACAACGTTTGCACGCAGTAATGTAGTACGCAAATTTGCATTTCATATCTGTGTCAGCCATTGCGCTTAGCAAATAGTTCATTTATGTAAATAATGTATCTAGTGTAATATTTCAAGTAATAAACCGCACGTAAGATCGTTGTTGACGTTCGTTCTTTATCTAAGACTACAACCGATCAATCCCAATGACGCCGCAATAAAAAGAGAAAGTTATCAACTTCGTAATTAGTTTAGTAGTTTATGTGTTGTGATGTTACCAAATTTATTTCAAAATAAGTTAAGTCTTTTTGCTATAATTAATCCACAAATAATTTTGGTAAATCAAAAAGGATAATAATTTTTTTTAAATTAAAATTTAAAACTTTTAATATTTAGCATCTTATTTGTCGTCTGTGGGTAATTAGTCGAATATGGTACAATAGTGAACTTCCACTCGAGTTCCCTCAAACATGACGAGTCCTAATTGAACGAATCAGCTGTCGAGTGATTCTCGGTGTTTGTTTGCTATTGTACAATCTCTTGCAAATTTACAGCAGGAGATTCGCGATTGTTATTTTTGCCAACGCTTAGTTGGCAATAATAAGCGAAGAATGTAGTAATATTACTGTTGATAAAGCTACATTAGTGCCGGTATCACTTTTCTGGCGTGGTACGAATATTTAATTAAAGTAATAATCTTATTAGTAAAACAAAAGTTATTAGTTTTTTATTTCAAGATGTACCTCAACCTACAAATTAATTAAAAATTATAATAATAATAAAACTCTGAACTTAGCTCTTACAACAAAAGGGTATAAAAATTTAGAGAAGTTGTAATTCTTCTTTCGTAACAATTTTTAGTTTTTTTTTGTATTTGCAAATTATTTGCAATAATTAGTTAACGTTTATTACAAACTTATCTCCGCCTAATTCTGCTTTAATTTTAGAGTTGAAAGTTAATAAACTTTAACATTTAACAATGTCTTCAGAATTTAATCTTTAATATAGTACGAAAGACTTAACATTTTGATAAACCTTGATAATCCGATTGCTAAGAAACAAAGAGCTATTTTGTATTCGTTATTTAAGCACAGTCGACGTGCAATTATTGTGGAAGCTTTGTGAATTTCACCGAAAGGATTAAGCTTTAGTTTGAAAGTTCCCTTTTTTTATAAACTGCTACAGCAAGCCTTATCTTATTATTTTTTAAAAAATATTCCAAAGAATTGTTTTCTAAAAAAAATTAAGTTTTTAATTTGTCCCAATTTCTTTGATTTCTTAAATGTAGAATGCAATATTTTAAGGTATTTGCTTTATTATTTTCTTAGGTCTTTTGTAGTTTTCGGGAGATCGTTTTGCTATACTACTACAATTTTTTAAAGAATACAAAATTAAAAAACTTACCTTGCGTTTTCTCGTTCAAAAGCAAATCGTATACTTAATTAGAAATGATTATATTAATATTGTAAGTGCAATGATTGATAAATGACAAGTTTAGGTAATTGGTTTAAAATTGTTAAAAATTATACAACGTTGTTATAAAAATAAATGCACTACCAACTATCTGCATCTAAATAAACTAGGCGATTACAAAATTTATCAATGAAACTATATATAACTATATTAAAAAAATATATCCCGCCTCAAGATTTGAAAGAGAATTTTAACCTGCATACTACAAAGTAAAAAAATACAGGGTGTTCCATTTAACTTAAAAAAGTTATTGCTCTTTAAAGATGTCAAAATGTAACAGCAAATATGAAACACTCACTATTACATTTTTTAGTCTATGGACACATTTTTACTAACAATATTAATATCTCGAAGTCTATAACTTCTAGGTACAGTGAATGTTATACAAAGTGACTCTAAAATTTGCGTAAAATCCGAAAATAAATAATTGAATGTAAAGGTCAACATTAAATATCTCGTGTAAATTATGTAATTACTCCGTGTGTAAAAGTGGGTTCAATATAAATTAAATGGGACTTTAATTAAAAAAATGTGTTAACCGACCAACGTACGAACCTCGTATTTCTTTGTTTGCAATTTTATCCAAACGAAAGTATCACTTACAAACTATTTTTTCCGTTTTTCGAAATTCTGCTGCAAATAGTTTCAAAAGGAATAATAAAACATAATAATGTATGCATATAAAATCACACTTTATTTACACAATACATTGATTTATCATTTTCTGTATCACATTTTCTTCGTCATTAACAATGTACGACAAATATAGTTTAACAAGTATATAGCGTTTCTGATATTTTTTATTAAATTACAACTATAAAATAATAAATTATTTATCTATGTATGATACAAGAATACCTTTAAAGGCAATGATATGGTTACATTTCGTCAGATTTGCTGATGTGGTACTGATATCTAGAAATAAACAGAATAGTTAAAAATTTCAAAAATACTGTTTCCCCAAATAGAAAAGAAAACAGAAATATGCTACTTTAAAAATGAAACGATAGAAAGATGAAAATGTGAAACTAAAACAAGAAAGAACACTTGATATATTAGAAAGAGCAGTTATAAAAAACAAAATCATAACAACAAAAGTAATGAACGAAGAAAAGAAAATTCAAAGTAAAAAATATTTGCAGTACTGTAAAAAAAGGCAAAGAAATTTGGAAGAGCATACATGTGGGCAGGCATAGGTTTTAGATAAGGTATACAAAAGGGGAAAAAATGATAAAATTACATACGGCTTTCTGGAACCGGAAATGTAAGTACCCAAGTTTCTAAAGGATAATGGACCTCACAAAAATCTTCTAAATACTGTTAGAATGAAAACTGATGGTGCAACAACGGGTAACAAAAGAAGAGTTAATGGATTTCTAATATAGGTACAAAAAACAACAGAAAATTACTATGCAAAAATGAAAAAGAGGCAAAGAATTACCCAACTAGGTAAGAAAACAAAACGTAAGTATAACAGAAAAACTAAAGATGAAATAAAAGAAGTTTTATAAACTTTAAAAATCCTAAAACAATCTATAACAAAAAATAGAAGAAGGTTGAGAATAACAATTTCATGAATTGTGTATTTTACATTGTAAGCTAGTAAAAACCAGGTCTTGTATAATATTTTATTTGTTACTAAATTGGAAACGAGGAAATAAAATTTGAATAAAATTAGAAATGATCAAATTTAAATTTTTTCTACAATGAACGTACCAGAAGAAAGCAAAAAGAAAGCCATAAACGTGACTTCTAGTTTACTGCTAGCGAAAACATTGACAAGATACTAAGGAAAATATGAAGAATTTAAAAATTGGTAGAAACGTAACTGATCTAATGGAAGAGGACGTCTTCAGCAATTATTAGGAAAATTTTTCTTAGTAATCAAAGTGGTCCATTGTAAATATATACCTAGCGATTAAAGAAAGTGCTGAAGTTTGCTGATTTGTTTTCTTATTGCAGACGTTATAAAAAAAATGATAGTTTAACTTGAAATTTGTAAATTTTATAAAATATTTGCCTTCTCAAAAAAAAATGAGCGTTACGTGGTGAAGAAGGTAAGAGTTTTAACAAAAGAACAAATTAAAAATTTGTTGTTGAAGCTCCTGATGACCATTGGTTGTTATATAAATTAGTTACAATTTTTGAAATTTTTGGTACTTGCCGATGTGACAAGTTTCTCTCTTTAACGATGAATAACGTAAAAGTTGTTAAGAAATATCACCTTACAAAATACAAAAAATTTAACAACAACAAATGATGGCTGATTTTTAATCTTCTTTTTAACCTACCTTAATGATAAATGTATGTCCTTTAATACTGAGCAGCACACTCTTAGCGATGTACCAAAAAAAGTTGCAACATACTTAGGGCTAAAAAAACCTGATTTATACACAGGTCACTATTTTCGCCGATCAGCAGAAACGATGGTTATAGATGCAGGCGAAGATATTTTGACATTAAAACGTGCGGAAAGGTGAAACTCCAGTGCATTGCGGAAGGTTGATGATTATATCAAATAAAAAAAAAAGTAGAAAAAAATGTTTACTGGACGAAACACAAAAGATGTGGCTTACACTTCAGTAAATGTGGTTTCTACTTCGGGAGGTTCTACAATTAATAATTGTCAAATGACAAGAGATAGAGCATGTTAAAAAAAGCTTTCTCGTGGCAGTTTTTACAAAAGAAACATGTATCATGGCTTATTGAAATCGTATAAATCCATAAATTACAAAAATCTTTGGTACCAGAACCTTATTAGCCGTTGCCGTCATCAATTAAGACGTCAACAAAGGTGGAACCGGCCAGAAAACAAAAAAATCTTCGTTAAAATGTAGCAGAGCTTAACGTATTATAGCTCGTTAGAAAGATAATTTAATGCTCCTTAAAAAGTGTTACAACAATACATACCAAATTCTTTATATTTTTTGTACTATGGCCAAAATTCACATTTTTGGCTTGTGGCCATTATTTTTATCCATATTTCCTCGACACAATTACACTATCACCAAACCATGCCTAATGGTTTTATAATTACTATATACAGGCTGTTTCATTAAGCTTGGTACGCGGCCATATTTCGAAAACTATTGGGTATAGAAATTCTAAAAATTCTTTTTATTACTAAAACGGCTATGAGAAAATCCTGAAAATTATTTTTAAGTTTCAAATTTTATCGCAAGGTGGCGCAATTGACAGGGCGAGGCATAAAATTCAAGATTTCTCTAAAAATTTTTATATAAAGCTATAACTTTAATAACATCATTAGAAAGCCTAAATAATTCCGCATAAGTTTTGTCTAAGACTTCTTGACGTACTCACCTTAATAAGACAAGGAGAAGCCCCTGAGTGTCTAATAATTTCAATGACTATATTTTCTAAATGACGTATCTGATTATAGCAAACTCAGACTTGTTTGTAAGAAAAATGTTAGTGTTTTCAAATACCGTATCCATCGGCACTCTACAGTTTCAAATAAGATTGCTAGAGGGCGCAGTTCGTAATAATAACAGTTTTTTTTAATTTTGCCACAAAAATTCAAATTATACAGTTTAATTTTGATGTCATAATCGAAAAATAGATTAAATTTGCTAAAGAAAATGCAAAAACAGCAATTCAATATCTTCGCCCGTTTTAGATTACATTTACATTTTTCACACTTTAATTTGATGAAATGGTTATTTTTCTAGTTGCAGGGAATTTTTGGTTTAATTTTATGGTTGTGTAGGTTTGTTACTTATTTCAGTGGCACAAAACTACATATAAATTAAAAACACACCACAAATAACTTCCAATAAGGCATATATGCTGATGCCGTTTTAAAAAATAAATTATAGTAAGTAGTCATAAAACATTCCTACTATATGGTTTTGCACCAAGCTCTGTCAAAAGCTGATTATGACAGGCGGCTCCACTATTGCTATTGGTTAAGAGAGATGTGAAACGAAAATCCTCAATTCCTGTCCTTGGTTTTATGGACTGATACAACCACTTTTTCTAGTTGTGGTAAGGTAAATTTGCACAACATGAATTATTGGTTGTAAACCAATCCGCATTGGATGCGCGAAGTGGATCACCAAAACAGGTGGAGTGTATACGTTTGGTGTGGTATTTTAACAAACAGAATTATGGGACCGTTTATTTTGACAAACCTCTTAATGGTGAATCATATTTAAACTTTTTAGAAAATGACTTACCTATTCTTTTGGAAGATGTTCCCATTGACTTAATGTTGTCCATGTGGTATCAACATGACAGATGCCCTGCACACTGTTCGCAAAGGGTCCGTGATTTTTTAAATGTTAATTACCCGGATTGCTGAATTGGAAAGTGTAGTTTGTTTCCTTAGCCACCTAGATCCCCAAATTTAACTGCGTCCTAAGCTTAGATAGTGTAAAGGAGGACATGAAATATAACATAATATCAAAGCCAATTGTTACTAATCCTAGCTACAAAGCTACAAAACTAGGAAAATAACAATTTTTTTCAAATTAAAGTGTGAAAAATGTAATCTTTTGACAATAACTCTAAAACGGGCAAAGATATGAAACTGCGGTTTTTGTGTTCTTTCTAGCAAATTTAATCTACTTTCCGATTATGACATCAAAATTATACTCTATGATTTGATTTTTGTGACAAAATTTAAAAAAACTGTTATTATCGCAAACTGCGTCCTCTTGCAATTTTATTTAACACTGTCGAGTGCAGTTGGATACGGTATTTGAAAACACTGACATTTCTCTTACAAACAAGCTTGAATTTGCGGTAATCAGATAAGTCGTTTAGAAAATACAGTCATTTAAATTATTAGACATTGTGGGGCTTCTTCTTGTCTTATTAAGGTCGGTACGCCAATGACCATCAGACAACACTTATGCTGAATTATTCAGGCTTTCTAATAATATTATTAAAGTCATAGCTTCATATGAAAATTTTCGGCCTCCTACCAAGCTTAATGAAACAGCTTGTATAGTTGTGGACTAGGAAAATGTTTGTTACGCGGTTTCTGGAACCTGCCAAGTACCAATTATAACGTCATTAAATATTGCCTAAGTCAGAAAATAAAGAAATGATTATACAGTGCGGAAGTTTAGTTTGGAATGCGGGATATACATATGTATATACGTTTAAATTAATTTTTTAGCACCTCTACTTTTTTGCAATGACGCCATCGTTAATTTTTTTAAATGGCATACATAAATTTGTTTGCAGTTTTGGGTAAATTTAATTATTCTAAATTCAGACAAGTGTCAGTTTTAACACTTTACCAAAATGCAGAAAAACATAACCGTAAATTAGTTGTTGCTTACAGCAAAACAGCAAAAGGTTCACATTTAAATGATGAATCTTTGGAAAAACCGATCATGATTCTACATGGCATTAATGGCAAAGAAAGAGAAGCAACCAAACTCAATATACACGCCTAAAACACAGATATTTTAATTATAGCCATCAGATGTTACCATAATCTTCTAAAATATATTTTTTTTTGTTCCAACCTCTGGAGAATGTAAATATCTATTAAGAAAGTTTTTCTTTCCTTTGAGTAGTTAAAGGCCACAGTTTTCCCTGGATTTCATGCCTTATCAGAATGCGATTCAACGGGAACTCTTGCAGGAATAAGCAAGTTAACTTGCTAAAAAGTATTCAATTTAACTTTGGAAAATAAACCACTTACACTTAAGAGACTCGAAACACAAGAAGAATTATTAGATAAAGTTATTTCAAAACTCAAATTATTCGTCTGGAGAATTTATTAATTGAAAAGCAGGGAGAGAAACTTCCACCAAGCAAATGAACTATCAGGCACTTGTTTGGAATAAAGATGACCAGCCAAAGTCATCAATTTAATATCCTAAAAGTCATGGCTGGAAAATAGAAGAAGGGTATTTTATGCCTATCCTTAGCGACTTGCTGTGAACACCCAAAACATTACTAAATTTAATTAAGTGTTTGTGCACGAAAAACGAATGCTTACCACCTTCCAAATGCGCCACTTACAAGCTACCTTGGACTGATAAGTGTGCTTGCAGTGGTGCGATAACAGTAACTGCGAAAACATACGTCCAAGTATAGGTATAAAGATGATGATTTCGATGAAGATGATGGGAAGGATGAGTGATCAATATAGCCCCCTTGTGTTAAGCTGAAGGCATTAAATTTAGCGGGCAGAACCGAAACATCTCATTAGCCTTATAGTACTGCTGGCGACCAGAATGGTATGTAAAACTTACACAAACATATCATTCCGTGAGTACGGAGGACTCTTTATCTCTGACTCGTAGTATCAAGATCGGAGATTGATCCCCTCTCCTGATGAGTCCAAGTAGGACAAACCGTGGTATTACAGATCACTTGCCAGTAACATACCCTATGCTACCTAAATATAGTCTATACTATACGCCATTCAGAAACCAAACTACTCGTAAAATACAATATTAGGCCAAAGTAACAAAAATTCAAAAAATTCGTTATGTACGAGTATTATCCTCACACATTTTATCGAGCATTAAATTATATTTTCAGCAATTTTCGCGCTTATATAAATTTACATAGTGTAAAGTAGTTTATTCATTTATTGGTTCAAATTATCACAAACTAATGAAGGCGTGGCTTAACTCCATGTGTTCGCTGAACGTATTATAGCCAGTTAAAATGACTTTTCAACGTAAAGTGACAGTTCGAATAATTTACTACAATTTAGTAACAAATAAAAATAATTTAAAACCAGCATGAAGTAATAATCAGGAGAAAAGAAAAATACAAAAACAAAAATATAAAATTTTTGCAACGCATGTAGAAAAATCGTTTTGAAATGTATTAATCACAGATAAAGAGAAATAGAAAAATGAATAGAGAAAACCACAACAAGATGCAACCGTTAATAGAAGAACTAAGAGGGCTGGGAAAATGGTCTTTAAATCAAATTTTTATAAAAGCGCGTTAAAAACACAGGACAAATAGAGAAAAAAATTGGAGAGCAGTACAGAGACTAACGGGAAAAGGAAGAAAAGCAAAGGATTTTAATACATTGAAACTATTCAGAAAACAATGAAACTGAAAGCTTGTGAACGCTACATAATAATAATGACAATAATAATAGAAGTAATAGTTATGGTAAACTAAATAAAGCAAATTTGATATTTAAACGTTTCGCACCTGGCTTGGACGCAAAAATTTTAAACCGAATCTGGTGCTGGATCCCAAGTTAAAAGCTGTAAACTTGTAGATTTAGATATGCCTGGACTTTTGCTGAACATCCTTTTGGGTTCATTCGATGTTTTTCAAACGCCGTTATGTACTTTCCTCTGTTTGTTTTAAACTTTCTTGTGTATATTTTTAATACGTGACAATTGCAAGTCACCAACATCGCAATTATAATTCCTTGCAGACTTTGTATTGCATTATACGATATCCATATTGCATTTAATTTTAAAAATTTTGAAAGCGCCCCAAAAACTAAAACTAACGTTAAGATCATAGTAATCTGAAAAAGAAAATAAAATATTTTACCGTGTTTAATTAAATTTTTTTTTTATAAATGTTACTAAATTTTATTTATCTAATCTTTACTAAACTGTAAACTGTAGAGGTAATTGAATTCGTATGGTAATACTATATTTTTATTTTAATGTTGGGTAATGCATCTATTAACGCATTAGTTCTTTGTAACTTGTTATTAGACATTCGTTTTGATAAAATTAAGTCTTGTACGATTATACAATTAAATTTAATTGAGCTTAGTAAGAGTCAATTATTGCACAATTGAAGAATTGGTTTATGTCATTAATGCTACTCGCATGCAGACGCTGATTCTTTAGGTCTTTACAAATGCAAATGCATAGTTTCAGATAAAAAAAACAAAAAGGACTAAGTTAATTAAAAATCAAATCTAGCTGCCAACAATCAGGTAACAAAAAAGTCCAAGGCAGAGAACAGAGAAACAAAATTGAGGAAATCTTCTTCCAAAAATAAATTTATTTACTTTATGCTAGCGATTAACCTTTGAATCAGTATAACAAAGGTAGATTCATGTTAACATACATTCCTTCAAAAATATGCTCCATGTTTTCCCATCCTTCGCACATTCTACACTTTCTTCTCTCATCTACTCACCAGTAATTAGGTATTCTCATTTTCTTCATTTTCACACCTAAATCTTTCTATTCCCTTTATTTTTCTTTAACTTCTTCAAACTTCGAAGATATTGTTTGAAATTATTTTATTATGTTTTTATTGTACCTTTCTTCTTTTATCTTTGTTCTTTCTCAAATCTAATTATTCTAATCTGTTTCTATTATTTTATTTTTTATGTTTCTTCCTTCTTTTTATCTTCTCTTCTATTATGTGTCCTAATTTCTCCCTGACTATCCCTAATCTCCATTTCTAATATTTTTGTTGTATTCTGGGTAGTTCCTTAAATTCCTTTCATTCTTATATCTCCGCTCTTTTCAAACAACTATCTTCTATTTTCTATTTCCCTTCCAAACATTCTCTCTCTCCTATTCCTCATACTTGTCCCAATATTTTATTTGCCTTTCGTGCTAATTTTCTTGTTTGTAAATAATTTTGTTATCATATCTTATATAATATCCAGTATTTACTGTTTCTATTTCTTTCTTTCTTCTTACTACTAAGTCGTCAGCATATGTTAACACGAACATCTTCTTTTAAGTTTTTTAAGTTATCTTCTACATCTTTTATATATATATATATATATATATATATATATATATATATAAATGATAAGTTTTTCGACATCTAGTGTCGACTCGTGAAAGCGTTCACGTACGAAAATGTTAGCAACTTTGCCGACAGGTATGTAAAGCAGTTACATAGTCGATTCTTTAATAATTATAGCCAACCTAACGAGTCGACACTAGATGTCGAAAAACTTATCATTTAAATATTGTGATCCCTCCAGTAGGGCATATAGTCGACAGCGCGCGTTTGTACAATAGTGAACTTACACTCGAGTTCTCTGACTCCCGATGAGTCCCAAAAGGACGAAACAGCTGTCGGGTGATTCTCAGTGTTTGTTTGCTATTGTACAACCTCTTGCGTACTTTACTGCAGGCGATTCGAAATTTTTATACTTGCCAACTGTTAGGTTGGCTATAATTATTAAAGAATCGACTATGTAACTGCTTTACATACCTGTCGGCAAAGTTGCTAATATATATATATATATATATATATATATATATATATATATATATTAAGAACATAGGTGGGCTTATTAAACGCTCCTTTCTCTTTCAGAATGCTACACTTAGTTTCCCGTTTCTTTTTGTCCTACATTTAGTATCTTGGTAAATTTCTCCTATACCGCTTGAAAATCAGGTTGTACAAACGGCACGCAAAATAATGTATCCGGATGGGATGTAATACCGAAAGGCAGGGCATCCACCTGCTCATACCTTGTATGGATTTGAGAACCAATAAATTGTATGTCTATTTACATTGTCGAATGCCACTTTTACATCTAGAAACAGAGAATAAACTATTCTTTTTAAATTTTTATTCACTATCTGTTTGCAAATATGAATATTATCCATGGTTTTCTGTCCTGTTCTAAAACCATGCAATATTTTTTTCCCTCTATTTCTTCCTCAAGTCGTCTTCGTAATTTTGTATCGGACGTTTGTAATACTCACTCTTCTATAAATTTTTATATTATTTTTTTGTATCTTTTGTAAATCGGACATACTATTACTTTCTTTTACTCCTTCGGGAATTCCTCTTCTTTCCAAATTCTAGTAAACGTCATTATCAAACGTTCCCTCATATTATTTCATGTGAATTTCCACTGTTCTTCTTTTGCTTGTCTGTTTCTTCTGCTTTTCTTGTTTTCACATTATTGCCTTTTCTATTTCTATTTTTAAATCTCCCCACCTCTTACCCTTTTTCCATGTTTCTGTGTTCCCACCCTTTTTATATTCTTTCCCTTCTAATAGTTCTGTACAGTAATCTGTCAATTTTTCCTCATCTATGCGCTTTGATGTACTTTTGCCTTTCTTTGAACTATATTTACCAATACTTACCCTTTTTTTTATATATTCTATATCTTTTTCTCCAGTTTTGTCTTATATTCTTTAATCCTTCTGCTCTTTAATATTTATCTTTAGTCTTTTCAAGTGTTCTATGTCTATTCTTTCTTTTTTTTATTTTTTTCCTTTCTTTCATTTTTTTGGTCGTTTCATACTTCCTGTTCTACCGTTCTTAATTTTTTCCTCTTACTTTTTTATTCTAGAGTTTTGTTTTTCTACCGCTTCCTTTATTCCCATTACTACTATTTTGCGATAATTCTCTACTTCTTTGTTGTGTCCTGTACCTTTTTCATCTTTGCTCAGTATTTTTCATTCCTTTCTTTGTCAATTTTTTTTATTTTTCATTCCATTCTTATTTCTTTTTTTTCTTCTTGTTTTCCTCTATTTAATATTACTTCTGTCAATTGGTGTACGGATTCTCAACTTTCCCCTATTCATATTACTGGTTCTCCCCTTTCACTTATATATTTGCATTTTCCCAATCCTTCCTCTTCTATGTTTCCATTTAGAACACATTTCTACTAGTTTTCTTTCTTGTCCAGTTATCTTTTATCCATTGATACTATTTTCTTTTCTTTCCATTTACTACCAATCACTGTCTATTATTATCTTTCCTCCGTTGTGATGGTAATTTTTAGTAGCGTAGCTCATACCGAATTAATTGTTCAATTTTCGGAAATTTGTAACGCCGTTTGCTGTTGACGATAGGCAACCAAAATTACTTTAACAACTTTGGAAATAGATTTACGAATACGAAATAAAATTCGTTATTTCCTAACAGAGATTAGCGTGTACAGACGCACGACAGCGACTTTCTTTAGGTAATTAAATTGTTTCATCTAATTAATTTGCTAGAATGTCATTATTCGTTGTAAGATGTGTGTTCATAAGTACATACCATAAATTTTGGAAAACTCATTACATCTGTAATGTTGGATAAGCGCCATAAGTGATTATCAATTTGAAACCCACATGTGTACATTTTGAAAATATGTTTCGATTGCCGAGTGATATACGTTCGATACTTTTCAATATCAACACTGCTCCTTAAATAAAAATTTTACATTTTCTTCTTTGACAGCGATACCTGGGTAATAATATACGTCCGTTTTGTGAATCTATCATCGATGTACGGCAGATAAGGGTTTTTAATCTAAACTATATATTTATTAATTGTACTTGTTTGTGTAAACTTAAAGGCCTTTGTACTTAAGGATGATTACTACGTGACGCCCGTTGTTTGCTTTTAAATACGTTCTTCGATTCCTTCCTACCATTTATTCTACGACCTACGACTAGCCTTCTAAGTGACTTCCTAAGACAAAACTGTAACACCTTCTTGGGCTATAATAATCTCCTAGATATTTCTTCTTGTCATCTACAGTTCTTTTTCGAACCCTGTACTTTTTCTTCTCGCTCATCTTTCATATATGTTTTACAATTCCTTGCTTCGGTTTTAGCTCACCTTTTCTTTCACTACTTCTGTCTTATATCACGCCCGTAATTATTCCTCCTTTTGCCTTTTTCTTTTTTTCTATAAACTGTACCATCTAGTCGTATTCTTCTGGCAAGTTTGCTTTTCATTTTTTCCAATATTTCTCTTCCATACATGTTTCTACTTACTCCAGAATTTTAAATTTTCTAATTTCTAAAACCGTTCCCTTTGTGTTTTATTTCTGCTACATTCCAAAACAAAATTTTATTTGTCTCCTTCTTTAAACTAGTTTCTTCTTTACAGTCAGATTTGCTTTTGTTTTATAATAAAAAAATTTTTGATTTTGTTAATCAATTAAATATAACAAGATGACTCTTAAGTAATTAAATTATTTTGAAGGTGAAAGGTATAATGCACTAGCAATATCTATTCTTCGTATCTTAAAACCCTTTGAAGGGACAAAAAATAGAAAAATTATTCAGATAGATATTTAAATTGACAGAAAACAAACAAAATCTAATCTCTAAGTAACAGTCTCTAAAAAAAAATAAAAAAAAATCCGTTACAATTTTTTCACCCCTCCCCTTGGTTCGGTTTTTGGTTTTTGTTATCTGACTTTCCTTTTTCTTCCACTCATCTTCTTTCTCTTCCACCACTTACATTATATTCTATTTTAATTTTTACTATTTCTTTCTTTATCTCTGTCATTTCCTCTATATTATTATTTGTCTCCACCTTATTATTAAATATCTCTTCTACTGGTTTATTTATCTCTCAATCCCTCCATTCACCTCTAGCCGTTTTACCACAAAATTATTTTTTCTTTTTTCCTTTTCCAGGTTACCTATTGGTTTTTTTTTTCATGTTTACTACTCTTTCTTCCAATCTCTTTCCCATTTTTCGTTTACCTTTTTTATCTCTGCCCTTATTTTTTTATTTTGGCCTTAGTTTTTTGTCCAAATTTTATTAATCTTATTTCTTTCAACATCTCCTTACATAAATCTTTTAAACCTCACTTCAACTTCTTTGTCTTCCCTTTTCTTATATCTAGTCGATTTAATTTACCTTTTTGTTGTTGCGTCTGAACCGTTTGTATAATTCGGGTTTATTTCTTCTGGTATATTCTGATTTTGAAATATTTTTCTTAAATTATTCTTTTACTTCGTAAGTTTTTTGATACGAAACTAACTTTTTTTTGCAGGAACGTTAAAATAAATCGCTTTGCACATACAAAATATTTACCTATCCATTTCTATTGTAGAATTATTGTAATTAATTTAGACGTGATTTTGGAAAATGTTGTTACATAATTACACACATCAACATAATCTAAGGAAAAAAATGTTTTTTATGTTTTTTCATTTTGGTCTTGAAAATTAATGGTAAAGTAAGTTATCAGTAACAATTTTTTTTATTATTTACAAGCTGTAATAAGTACATTTGCAATATGCACACTTTCGAATGCCGTGAATGAAACAAATTTTCCTCATCTATGCAAGCGCCATTTTAGTATATTTTATAGAATTTCTACCTGTGGAACAACTCATGAATAATTGGAGGCAAAAGTAGCCTACAAGTTGTGTTCCATTTTTTACTTATATTGCTAGTGTTACCCTTCACAATCCTTCATTCTATGAGGCAGCAGTTGTCGTAAGTTTTCGAATCGCCACACATGAGAAAAAAGTATATGTCCTTGAGTCCAATTTAAGAGTTCTTGAGCTCAGTTTACCCGATGTTCTCGATTTCCTATGATTAATGGTGGAACCCCAAGGGGGCGACTAGAGTTAATATTAGCTTAAACTACGCCTAATGGTTTGGCTGTGGACTGTCACGTTATGTACTGCCTTTAAAAACAATTTAACTCAGTAACCGATAGTAAACTCTGTCAGCGAGTTGGAAGAGTGATGTACTGGTTTTGAGTAGCAGTGGTAGCGCGTCTTCTTCCAAGATGTCGTTTCTTGGGAATACCTGGATCTGGGTAACGTTGACATAGTTAGCTAATTAAGCTCTCTATTGTACCTAACCGCTCCTCTACGACAACTGGTTTTATTCCAACTTCCAGAATTCCAATTGCCCTACTCATTCCACCAGGATACAATGATGACGTCTATTTTGTTCATTATTTTTGCTTTTAACTCAATCTATTCTTACACTTATCAATGAGTACTAATTTTTGTAAAACAACCTAGAAATAGTCATAAAAGCAAAACACTAAAGTTAAAATTTAAAACATTTTAAGATTAATGAATTAACTGTACTTGTTTAATGGATACTTTTGACAGTCAGTTGCCTATAAGTTTGCTAGCAACCAAACTCAACAACAAAAGACGAAAGTAAAATCAAGCAAACCAAATAAAAATTGATATCTTTGGATTATTTTCATGAATGTATTTTCATAAGAGATAGCGCGGCGAGAACGGAATAGAAGTAGTAGTGTAACTGTAACTATTGCTTTTGTCTAACCGCAGATCACTCTACTTTTTAAAAATGTAATTTATTTGCAAAAAACTACAGATATTTATTGTGTTGGTGCAGTTTTCAAACTCTTGACTTTTGTATGTAACTACTAGTTACCAACCAGTTAGATTATAATTTCAGTACTATCACGTATTCCTATAGTTTTATTTAATACTAATTAAAATTTTAAAAAAATTAGTTTTTAACAAAATAACATGTTTATAAAAATTACGTCAGGTTAATTAAAAAAATAAAGAAAGAGTTAAAATTACTGAATTAGATTTAATAAATTCATTACCTTTGTAAATAGAACGACTTGTAGCGTCCTTTTTCGCCTCATCTTATTCCGAATTTTGCGATCGATTTGCATGCTTATTACATATCTCGCAACGACTGCAGCACGAATGATGTAGAATAGAGTAAGCGTTACGAACAACGTTGCAGGAATCAGCAAACCGTACACCATCGCGTTTGTGTCCAAAAACCTGCAACAATATTGGTAGTTTTAAGAAATAATTTAAGAAGACGTAAGTACTACACTTAATTTAATTTAAGCAAAAAAAAGTTATAATTAATAATTTTTTCAAGCACAAGTTATATTTTAGTCTGCAAACAACTAATTGAAATTTATGAGCTTAAGTATTCATAAAGTCCGCGGGGGAAACTTCGCCTAGTTTTAATCATAACAAATGGTTTTGGCAAAGGAAACTTTTCATTGATTTCAAATTACGCGTTTAATAAAGACGGAAGGGAGACTTACCAACAATTGTGAGTTTTTAAAGTTGCCGTGTCTAAAAACTTTCCTGCTTTGTCCTTGTACTGAATGTAAACACTACCTCCTAAAAATAATCCTGGTACGCCCCAAGCGAATAGCGAATACCTGTAATTAATAAAGAAAAGTTTTTTCATACAAACTAATAAAACTTTTTTCTTTTCGTAAACCGTGCACATTTTAAGGTAAATAAATACGTGTTCTGATTTAACATAATATAGACTTTTTATTTTTTAAGATTTAAAAAGCGGCACTTCAATCTTTACCTAATCTGGTGGCAAAATGTCAAAGTTGGGTTCAAAATTTTATTAAATAAAAATTTTAACTTATTAAAATTTACCATACAAAAACTATTAAGGTAATCAGTAACGAAATACAATTTTTTTTTAAACACTCGTTACAAAACTCGTGAGTTTCGTCAACGATCTAACAAATGACCAAAGTGAAAAAAGGTAGGTCAAAGTGGTTTAGGCTTTCATGGCCTGATTATGATCTAGTGGTTTTTAAATTTGCGTATAAAGGCCGTAGTTGATTGAAATTTTTTTTTCTTAACGTTTTGCTGATACGAGTGGTCATCATAATATTAATTACTCAAATATTTATTTATTTGAAATATGTGTCGATTATTGCTAAGCTTAGACTAATATTTTACTAATATTAGTTACATACAGGGCGGTGAAAATGGTTTTGGTATCAAGATAAAGATAAAATTAGTCCGTATAGCTGTTGCTATTAGGAGTCAGCTGAATTTCACTTTGTTTTTAAAAATTTGTCAATAAATATAAAAGTAAGTTTTGATAATGAAAAAAATAGTATTGGGTTGCCTAAACAATCAACATTCCTACGTTTTGACAATAAGACTGAAAGGAAAGTCATTAATAAGCAAATAAAAAGCTTTATTCTTACAAGAGCAAAAGAGGAATATAAAAACCAGATGGAGAAGTGGATAGGAGAAATAAAAAATGAAAGACAAGCATGGGAGTTTCTAAACAAAAGGAGGAAAAAAGAAAAAATCAAGGAAGCTAGAATAGAAGTAGAGAAATGGGAAGAACATTGTATGAAAATCTTAGGAGGAAAGAAAGAGGTAGAGAAAAAAAAAGTATGGGAATAAAAAGTATGAAACAGAGAGGAGGGATAGACAAAAAGAAAATGGAAAAAGAAATAGATAAACTAAAAAAGGAAAGGCAAGAGGAACCGATAGAACACAAGGAGAACAATGAAAATGTACGGGGGAAAAGACAAGGAAAGAATATGGACAGGAGAGGGAATACCTAAAAAGTGGAAGGAAGCAATCATACGTCCAGTATACAAAGGAGGAGTCAGGACATATGTGAAAAACTACAGAGGGGTATGCATAATAAACAATGGGTATAAGATATATGCATAAATAATTAGAGAAAGGTTAGAGAATGAGTTAGAGGAAAAGAGATTAATACCGGACTGGCAAAATGGTTTCAGAAAAGGAAAGAGATGGTAGATAATATTTCTATTTTTAAGCACATAATGAACAGGGAGATAGAAATAAAAAAAGGGAGAGTATGGGGTTTGTTTATGGACATAAAGGCAGCATTCGATAACGTGGACAGAGAAACACTATGAAAAAAATGTAGAAAATGGAGATAAAACGACATAAAAGACGCAATAGAAAAGGTTTACAAGGAGACAAGTTGTATATCGAAAGTGGGGAAAAGATTAAGAGGAGAATTTTGGACGGAGAAGGGACTAGAGCAGGGTTAAGTTCGAGTCAGTTCGCAATTTATTTAAGCGATTTAGAAAAGGAATCGGAAAAACGTCAGGTGGGATGGATCGTAATAGGGAGAAAAAAGGTATGGATTAGCGAAAAACGAAGAAGAGATCAAAGTAATAAAAAGGTTCTTAGAAAAAGAAAACTTCAAGTGAATGTACCAGAAACAAAAATAATAGAATTTAAAAAGAGAAAAGTAAGACGAAGGGAGGTGAAATGGTGGTGGGGAGAGGAAGAAATTGAGAGTGTAGACAAATACAGATATTTAGGGTATGTGATGAAATACGACAACAAGGATGGAGACCAAATAAGACAACTCAGACAGAAGGGAAATAGAATAGTAGGAGAAGCATGGGGGCTAGGAGAAAGAACTTTCGGAAAATATATAGAGAAAAGAAGATGGCTTTGTTAGGGATTAGTAAAAGCGTTACGATGTATGAAACAAAGATTTGGGGATGGATGGAATGGAAGAAACTGAAGATAATTCAGGAAAAACATTGGAAGTGGACATTGAGACTGGAAAAGGAGACACCGGGATATATTGTGGAAGAAGAGATAAAACTAAAAAGATAAGAGTACAAACAGGAAAGAAAGCGATGAAGTATGAAGAAGGGATGGAAAACAGGAAAAAAAGAGATACTATATGAATGTTGAAAAGAGGTAGAAATGCAGAAAATTATACGTGAGCAGGAGAAAAGAAAGAAATACTATAAAAGAGGTGGTTACGCAAGAGAAAAGATAAAGAGCATCAGATGGGAGGAAAGAAGTTTAGTATAGGAGATAATAAGACGGGATAAGGATACACAAAGACAGGAAAAAAGAACAAAAATATAAAATGGGAAATATAATGGAAAATACAAGGAAATAATTGCGGAAGAAGTACCTAAGTACTTAACATCAAAAAAGGGTTAGAAGAAAAAGGTTAATATAATAGCAAGGTTTAGGAGAGGAAACGAAGAACAGTAAAACAAATATTAGAAGAGGGATGAAGAGAGGGTATGTAGATTGTGTGGGGAGAGTGGGAGAATATCAAACATATGATGAAAAATGTAAAGAGCTGAAACCAGAGGAAATGGATTGGAAGAGGTTATTGAGGGAAAAGGGAAAGGGATACAATGGATGAAGAAGGTACTGGAAAAAAGAAAAAGGATGAAACGGGAAGAAAAAATATAATGAAACAATAAGGAGAGGAAAATAAAGGGGAACAGTTGGATAGGTGTAAGAAATTGTATTAAAATATAGAAAACGAATCCTTTGTTTAATTATACAATATGTCCCCTAAGTTGGAATCATATAAAAACTTTTTATTATTAATTTTAGAAAAAGTTATTCTTTATAAAAGTTCTGAATTTTCTAAAATTTAAAACACAGTCATCAAATATCAAATTATTTTAGTCGTATACGAGGTTTGTCAAATAATATGAATTTTACTCAAGAGTAAAGTACTTTTAAATTTAACAATATCGGAAAATGTTATCAAAAAAAGTTGATCAGAAATAAAAACTACGTTCAAATATGCAATTACAACTATTTATATTGATAAAATTTATATTTATTGAACATTTTTGAAAAATCAACACCCTGTAGAAATAAAATGACTCACAGCATCGTAAAAGTATATTATAATATTTTAGTCAAATTATCTTAAATAATAATAAATAATCACAAGAGATAAATGTTCATTCAAAATAGAAATATTATTAAAAATAAAATAACCTTAATTTTTAATGTAAATGAATGTAATTGCATATTTGAACGTAGTTTTTATTTCTGATCAACTTTTTTGATAAAATTTTCCGATATTGTTAAATTTAAAGGTACTTTACTCTTGAGTAAAATTCATATTTTTGACAAACCTTGTATACGACTGAAACAATTTGATATTTGATGACTGTATTTAGATTTAGATTTTAAAACATGCAGAACTTTTTATAAAAGTAGCTTTCTAAAATTAATAATAAAAAAGATTTTCATATGATTCCAACTTAGGGGACATATTGTATAAAAACAATAAAATTTGATTGATTGAACAACTTCAAATGATATTAGAACTAAATTAAATAGGAAAGTTACAATAAATAAACATAAAAAATTACTAATTTTTATTGATGAATTTAAAAAAAAAACGTGTAATTCAGCTGATTTCTGATAGCGAGCGCTATGCGTACTAATTTTAGCTGCGTTTTGATACCAAAACCATTTTTGTCACTAGAAAGGGCGAGCAGGAATTCGAAAAAAACTAGTTTACAATGCTAAATCCCTATGACCCGTTTTCAAAAGAACCACCTTGTTTATCAATTTTTATAATATTCACTCTAATTGTAAAATAAATATTCATTTAAAAATTGTTAGAAATAATTATTTTATTATAACTACATAACAAAAATTAAAAAAATGTAGATGGTTACTGCTCTGCTAAAATATTTTTAACTTTCTGCGACTTCCTGTTATACCGGAAGTTGGTAGCTACTTTTTATTTTAAATGATACACCCTATATATTTTTGAATTTTTTAATTTCCCGGTGAACTAAAAATCAAATTAATGTATAGTTCCTTATACCTGAGTTTAGTTATTTCTGAGATATTTAAGATTTCCGAGAAAAATGACAGGTGCAAGCACTTATAAAAACAACAATTTTCAGATAACGCCCCGTATAGATATATTAAAAAAGTTTTGGGGTTTTAAAATAGAAGTGTTGTAGTACAGAGACGAATCAAGAACACGTTATTGTTTTGTAAGGGATACGAAAAACTAACTAAAATCTGATTTCTAAAAAACTTCAAAAACTAAAAATTTCAAATGAAAAAACCATTTATTTAAACGTATTTCTATTCAGCATTAAAAATAAGGGCAAACTATGATTTAGTTTACTACCATTGATACTAGTAACCACCCAATTTTTCTGAATTTTTTGTTATGTAGTTTTTTGTATAACCATAGCTGGCGTTCCTAGGAGGACACACTGTATATAATCAAGAAACATTTAATAAATATAAAGGGTAATTTTCAAAGTCGAGAAACAATTTTACCAAATCACTCCTATGAGTAATCGATATAAAAAATGTTGAATTACATATATTTAAAAATGTTGAATGTGTACTCAACTGTAATGCAATAATTAGGAAACTAACTGTCCTCCTGGAGGAATCATCATTAACGTAATTTCTTTTTTCATGTAATAAACTTGAGTGGATACAGTTCCGTTCCGTTAGAAAATATTTTTGGACGCATGTATGTTTCGACTTTTAATTGAAATCAGCAAGTGAAGTACTCTGAATTGTTATGATCGTTGGTATAATCTAAATTAATTCTAATAAAGTTTCAAGCAATGACGAACACGGCGTTTGACATTATTCCACACATGAGACGTCATATTTTTTCGATTGGGTTGAATGTATGAATTTATGCAAAGACATACAAGACTCACAATTAGAAAACTGGAACCTATGGGTTTAAATCTAATACTAGCTTTTAATAAGCAGGAAGTAGAAAGATTTTTTAAAAATTTCATGACGGGCAAATTTAAGTTTTCTCCAACTTGTACATTTAATGTTGATGTTGATGAGACCAGAATATAAACCATTAACAGACTTACACAAATAATTTGGCTAAAAGGAGAAAAACAAATTGGAGCAGTTACTAGCGGCGAAGATGTAAAAACGTCATAGTGTGCTGTAGTTTGAGCGCAAGCAGTAGTAGTTATATGATGAGGGTTCTGGACCACTTTTGGCGGGAAATTTGAATTTAGATTGTTGTCGGCAATGTTCGGCAAGCTTCATTTGTAAACCAAGATAACGTCGTTGATGCTCGGTCGTCGTCGGGACGTGGGCGCATGTTTGTGCGCAGTCGGTTGTTGTCGGCAAGCTTCGTGATTAAATAAGAATTCCGGATCGTCGGTCGTTGTCGGGTTCGTTTGGCAATGTTCGTAAGTAAATCAAGATGACGGCATGGAGCGCGGTCGTCAGCTGTCAATGTTCGGCAACGTTCACGATAATTAGTGGGGGTTGAGTTTGAAAACTTGAAGTATCAATGGTAAAGCATTTCTCTTTCAACATTCTAATCTATTGGAAGTATAAAATGCTTGTCACGCTTTATAGCAAACAAATTAACAATAATAATAATCTCACTTACGTTAGTTGTATTGTTACTAACAAAAATTAGTGAAATTTTGATTACTTGGAGTTTTGCAAATATAATATAATAATTCCCATTCGATAATGAAATTGTGTACTCGCTGATACGGGTTATCGCGTCCTCAGGCGCGTTACGAAATAACTTGACCACACGTAGATTTGCGAAATACATTTATTTCAAATGTACAGTAAAAGCTACAATAAAACAAATATTAATTGAAGAAAAATTAAAATAAAAGACTTACGGTTAAGTAATAACCCTCACAAAAACAACTTAAATTGATATTATGGACAATTTGATATTAAGAAAACTGTTGCGAATAAATGCAATATAATCCGTCAACGACGGTTTCGTTTTCAAAGATGATCCCCACTCAGCAATTTATCAATTGCTAATCCATAAACGCACAAATTCGTTACACACCCCCCTGCCGAGAGTAAGACCCCAATCATAAGTTTATCAAAAATTGAAAACAATAATAATGGTTTGTTTCTGTTACTAAACTGAAATTTATAGAAATTAAGTAATCAACATTTCTTTCAACCAACAACATTAAATAAAGACAAAATAGCATACAGTCATCATTCGTATCACATTCATTCAACCAATCGTACTTACTGTTCATTACTTACAAGTTTCAAGTCTTTAATATGACAATTTCCTAAAAATTTTCCATCTTCAGTAACTAATTCGTAAGTTACCGGTCCAGTAACTTTTTTTATAAGGCATTTGATGTATTTCATGGCTAATTTACGAGCAAAATGGCGAGAAGCATCAGAAACAGTGAAATTTCTCCTCCACACAAAATCACCTTTTGAAAACTTAAGAGGACGTTTTCGTAGGTTATAATGTTTAGCATTTTTTCATAAGCTAAGTGTAACCGCTGAACTACGTCACGATAAATTAAAGATAAATTATTCATATCGTGTACTAATTTTTCACGATTATTCAATTTTAATTGATCTTCACGAAAGTTTTTGAGACGACCATAATATTCACCCGAAATTGGAACGGTTCGCCCATAATTAAGAAACGACGGCGTAAATCCGGTTACCTCGTGAACCGCATTTCTTAATGCATGCGCGATTTTATAAATTTCATTATCCCAAGTATTGTGGTGTTCTTTAACATACGATCGGATAGCAGCACCAATAACTCGGTTAACCCGTTCTACAAAGTTAACTTGGGGATGATAAACAGCGTTGTACCACACATGTGAAATTTCATAGGTTTTCATTAATTTTTGAATTGTGAACTGGTAAATTGTGGACCATTATCTACCATGCAAATTTGAGGCACACCAAATATCAGGAAAATATCATTCTCTAGAAAATTAACTATTGCTTTGGCAGTTGCCTTACGTACAGCACGAACTGAAACAAATTTAGTCAACCAATCACACATTACTATTAACGAAGTATTGCCTTGCTTAGAACGTGGAAAAGGACCCATAATGTCTACTGAAATACACTGAAACGGATATGAAACCTTTTTTTCTTTTCCCATAAAACCACAACGCGAGAATTGAGATGCTTTGCTTGCACCACATACTTGGCAACTTCTAACATATCGCCCAACATCAGTTCTCATTTTAGGCCAGAAATACTTTTCACACAGTTTTGTGAAAGTTTTATAAGTACCTAAATGTGCTGAAGTAGGTTCGTCGTGTGCTTGACGCATAAGATCTTCGCGTTTCGATTTAGGTACTAACTGTTTCCATTCAATAAGATTAGAAATAATGTTGTGACGATTTGGAACATATTTATAGACAGATTCATCTTCACATCGCCAATCTGGATATTTTTGAGGATGGTTTCTTATATTTTCCAACATTTTCAAATAAAAACGGTCAAATTCAAAATTATCTAAATTAAGATTGGCAATTTCTAAAGGTGCTCTAGATAAAGTGTCTGGTACAATATTTTCTTTTCCTTTTCTATGTCTTATAGTGAAATTGTATTGAGACATCTTTACACTCCACCTAGCTAATCTTCCTGTCGGTTCCTTCATCTTAGTTAACCAAAGCAATGAGTAGTGATCGGTTGTGATAAAAAAATCTGTTCCTTCAATGTAACATCTAAACTTCTCAACACCGAATAATACAGCTAAACATTCTCTCTCTGTCACTGAATGGTTTCTTTCGGCTTTATTTAGGGTCCTTAAAGCGTAAGCAATTACTCGTTCATGTTCTTTTTCGCCTTGAGTTAAAACGCAAGCTACGCCATAATTTGAGGCGTCGCATTGTAAATTAAACGGTTGATTGAAATTTGGACTACTTAAAATAGGAGCGGTAGAAAGTTGAGATTTTAAGCAATTGAAAGCATTTTCTGCATCTTTATTCCAACTAATATTTTTACTTTTTGTCTGCCTTTAGTTAAATCAGTAAGAGGAGCGGAAACTGTGGCAAAGTTGTCAACAAACCGTCAAACAATTGCTGTTTAGAAACATGTCTAGCAATACGCAACTCTTCGACACCCTGTAAGAACGAATTTATACCAAAATTGTAGTATCTCCCGAAAATGTAAGTCCCCATTTACAAACTGGAATTGTCTTAGATTTAGAATAAATATCTTCACTATTAATTTTACTGCTAAGATGAAGTCTGTCTAATTCTTGTTGCAACGTTTGGATACGATGCTGAGTATGAAAATCATCCTCAGGCATTCGACTATTTAAAGAATCATGATTAGGATTACATTCATTTAAATTTTGATTTGGACCACTAAAAGACACAAGCGCGCCAATTCTAGTAGAACTAGCACCCGGAATATCATCAGATGACTCGTTTTGATTTTCTACTAATTGATTGTCTACCGTACTAACCGGATAAGATTGCATATTTTCAAAAGAATTTCCAATTGTGTCAATTAAGTCTAAGCAACGAGAAACAAACATGCTATGCTGTTTTTGAAATGATTCTTCAGGTTTTAGTCTATCTAATCTACCAAACAAATGCACTAACCGAGTGTTAAGTCTAGAAAAAGATGGAGGAGATGGATTTGTAACAAATTCGTTAACTAAACCTTCTAATTCAGTTATTTTTGCCGCACAAACATCAAGTTCAATTTTCATATCGTAATTGATAGGCTCGTAAGAGCTGATTAAAGATGAATTTAATTTTTCTAATGCTAATCTAGATCGCAACAATTTTCTTTTTTGATCAACAGATAATGAACATGAATCTATATTACGAAACCGTAATTCCTCATTTAGTTCGTCCGATTTTAAAGCATTTACATTCATGATTTCAGAATAGATTATTAACTTATAATTATTAATAAAGAAAAAATTAATAGCGATTAGACATCGTTACGTGCACGTGTCCCACCAGGGGTACCAAATAATTTGTCACGCTTTATCGCAAACAAATTAACAATAATAATAATCTCACTTACGTTAGTTGTATTGTTACTAACAAAAATTAGTGAAATTTTGATTACTTGGAGTTTTGCGAATATAATATAATAATTCCCATTCGATAATGAAATTGTGTACTGCTGATACGGGTTATCGCGTCCTCAGGCGCGTTACGAAATAACTTGACCACACGTAGATTTGCGAAATACATTTATTTCAAATGTACAGTAAAAGCTACAATAAAACAAATATTAATTGAAGAAAAATTAAAAGAAAAGACTTACGGTTAAGTAATAACCCTCACAAAAACAACTTAAATTGATATTATGGACAATTTCATATTAAGAAAACTGTTGCGAATAAATGCAATATAATCCGTCAACGACGGTTTCGTTTTCAAAAATGATCCCCACTCAGCAATTTATCAATTGCTAATCCATAAACGCACAAATTCGTTACATGCTCATGCAAATTTGATTTCGAGTATAATTGATAGAATTCCGCTAATTATTAGTGGTGGGGAAAGGAGAAAATTGTAATTATTAATTATAAAGCATTTCTTTTTTAACGCTGAATAAAACTGGACCTGAAAACGCTTTGCTCTACTAAACACATTTGTTGTTTAACAGAGAGTTGGTAGTTACTTTACACAATTAAACGTAGATACCGACTTAAAAAACTGTGTAATTTATTCGATTGTTTGAACATCTTGTACGAAATAACGTTTTGATTTTTGAATTGTCCATTGCGTATGTAAGACTGATAACAAGAAACGTTTTTATTTATAGATACGCCGACAAATGACTCATACACAATGTAAAACGTTTATTGTGCAGTTTTAAACGAGTAATTAAATCTAATAAAAAAATCACTGTAAACTTAGTACTATATACAGATTTTCAGATTAAAAAGCCTACTTTTTGTAAATTGTATGCCGTCTAGTAATAATTTTTCTATCTAGCTATACGCAAATGACCAACGTGTATACCTCAATTCTACCTTCGTAAATAACAACTTTTTATTCGTCATTAACTAAACTATACCGGGTTTTAATTTTAACTCTAGTTATCGGCTAGATTAACTAATCTAGCTAAACGAATTAAAAAGGACCCGGAACTCATTGGGTTTGTTATAAAACGTAAACGATGTGTTCTTTATTATGACAGTTTTGATGATTTACAGAAATTTTACGGTATTTTTTTAGTTTGCAAAATTTTCTATAATTATGAAAGTGAACAACAGTTTAATATGATAATTTGCAGGTCATCTTTGCTGAAATATAGATGCAACTTTGCACTTGACTTATGAGGATATCTTGCATAAAACAATAAGGCATTTTAATTTAATTTATTAATACCGACAGTTTTATTTTTTTACCATTATTTTACTAGATGGCGTACATTATATTTACTTATATATTAACTTTTAAAAAAACCTCTTAATAACGCACATTTATTTTCAAAAATTACAAAAGCGTAATTAAATCTAATAAAAATTCACTGTAAACTTATTTTTATATACAGCATTTATATACTTAAACCAAAAAATTAATAACATGTTTGGATTCTTTAATTAATCGGAATAATATCACCAAATCAATAATATTAAAAACTAAACTAGTAAACTATCAACTTCAAAGACAGTTTACAATAACACGGTTTTGGGATTGATATACATTATCAGTTCTATATTTTAGATTATTCAAACATTTTAATTAAAAGAAATTGGTTCAGTAACGTTTAGGCTTCTGAGTAACTCTTCTTCTAAGTCTCTTCGTAGTAAATGTTATTATAAATTTGTACAAGTAATCAAAATGAATTACATAATTATTTTCACCTATTTACTGTTATCTTCATCACTTATTTATTAATCTGATGAACCAGTGTTCACCACGAATGCCATATTTCAACCACTTCATCTAATAGAGCATCACGTATCCACATTTCATTAACTAATCGATTGACATGATTGCAATGTTTCTCCCAACCTGATTTCACAAATCCGTATTATCCACCTGCGTCAACAATAATGTACCTCAATCCGAATCCGTCTTTGCGGTACACACCAGGTTCGTCTTCGGATTGCCAGAACTTGGTAACTCCATAAAAAGGATGCATGTAATTTTGCGTCAGTACGTAACTGGTTTCTTCATTACAACATAGGTCAGTAAGCCCACCTGCAAACGTGCATTTTAAACCACATTCCCGTTTATTACTCAGTACATATCCGGTATAATTTACGTTTCACAATAGACGGATGGTTATAACAACTTTGGATTAATCCATCACTTGTGTTTAGAATTTCCTTTCGCAATTCCTTTTTTTTACAAAACACGACCGTCCTCGTTGACAGTCACACCAAAAAATAAATATATAAAACGAGCTCAATTGGATTTAGACGTTGACCTTGTCCTATTAAACTAGCGGTGAAAGTAGACAGGGCCGTAATAAGCACGTATGCAGGAAATGCAGAAAACTAGTAAAAACTAGTAAACGTGAATTTTTATCGTAACAAATATGTACTTAATGTATGTCTCGATAAAAAGTTAAAAGTTCAAAATTTTGACAAATTTTTATTTCAATAATTATGCAGTATCTTGTGTAGTAAAAGTTTATAACGACATGTTATGTTACCAGAAATGTAAATGAATTAAAAACAGGAAACCTGATCTCGGTTAGAAGACACACAAACCTGTAAAATTGGCCTGAGGAAGTGAACACACTTGCAGCACAAAACGTCGCCAGATTTACACCATAAAGTGTGGGTTTGATTTGCCCTTCCTATAAAAAAGCTTAAATTTCAATCAGTTTACTAGTCGAGAAGGAAATAAATCAACCTACGATCATTAATATTAAACCCAATTGTTTAGTTATAAAGTAGTATACTTATTTCTGGGTATTACTCCAAAAAAAACATATTCGGTATTTAAAAATGATTTTATTTACCTATCTTTTTTTACGAAATAACAATTATCAATCACAAAAAATTAATTAATGTGTTGTAATTAAAAACATTTCCAATAATATTCAATTAATTATACACGTTATGCGTAAATATTAACCTAGTAAATGGTATAAATGATGTTTACTTACATGAAAAATCGTTTTCCAATGGCGTTGTCACTGCAAGACGCAAAATTCAAATTTGTTTTAAATTGGTAATTCATGTGATGTGTCATCGTCAATATCCAACAGAACGCGCATAACCTAACGTACTGCATAGAAAATGCTAATGCGATGCATAGTTCCGAGTCCTGCAATAAAAAACCGTTATTAAAAAAAGAGCAAAAAGTTATTCAAAGTTTTACTTTATATACATATAAAGCAGCTTTTATTAAACGTAATGCACTTTTCTAAAAGTAATATAAGCATACATACAAAATTACTAGCCTAGAGAAACAGCGCAGATTAAATAAAAACAAAATTGTATTCTAAAAACACCTAAGAAAATACATTACTTTGCCTCATAAATAATTTTCTTTGTTTAATATTTTTTTCCATTTTCTACATGACTTTGTTATATTTATTTAAAGAACTATGTATTGTTATTAAGGTATATTTTGTTACGTGTTTTATGTACTTATGTTGCTAACAGGTTTTTTATTTTAACAAAGCAACTTTATTGTTAATAACATTTGAGGTAACAATATTTAAAGTTGAAAATGTATCTATACAGAGTGATTTGCATTATAAGTTTTTTAACTTGCAGATAAATCAGACTCTTGAAATTTGGTACGCGGCCATAATCGATCATTTTTGTTCTACCTAAAATATGTTCAGACCTTCAGCTATACAGAGTGTGCCAAAGCTGCTATCAACTTTCTTATTTTAAATACACACCTATAATTTTTTTTATGGACAATCAATCCACACAAAAGGAATTATAGGCTTGTCTTTAAAATAAAAAAGTTGATAGCAACTTTTGGCACACTCCATCTTTGTTGACTTTTAAACCACAAATGCAGTTATAAGGCCGGCAAATCTTTAAACCGAATCTCAAAGAGACAAAAATCCTAAAAACCTTATCGTCCAGTAAGATGCCAATATTCTTAGAGGGCAAGATATTTAGCCAAGTAGATGACTCTTATCGAGAAGCACCATAAAATATTGCTTTATCCAACTTTCTTTCAAACTTTAAATCAGTCAAGTGTTTGAGTAACAGAATCGAGTCGCAGTTCCATTGCAACGTAGGAATCTCAGGTGTTCTAAAATCAAATCTTGTCTACCGTACATTTTCAGAATTTCCATAGAAAAAAACTTGAGTCCTATCCTTGGGTTTATATAAGACCAAAACAGCTATTTACAGAAGCCAAAAATGTGAGCAAACAGAGATCCGATATTGTACAAACTTCAAGACCATCATGTTTTACAGTCAATCAAGCAAAATTCCATTTATGTTCAGTAAAATTGAGTTTGAGATACTTCTTATGGATGTCTTGAAGCTATCATCTAATTTCCTGATAACGTCAGGAAATAACCAAGGAGGTGATGTGCGGAATAAATAGGACCATCTTGCACAGTAAGACAATGATTCAATAAGAAATAAGCCACGTAAGATCTCAAATCTTTAAGACGGCTTAAAAGTACTTCCAGGCCTCCAAATTTCTCTTCAAATTTTTCTTTCCCACTTCTAAAGTCAATTTTTCTTACATACAATTTGGGTATCACGGGAAAGATCATTAAATTTTCTAATAATTGAAAACTCGTTTTCGGAACAGAAGAAAAAGCTCACACTTAGAAGCATCAATTTCCAGCCCCAAAGCCTTAGTATTTAAAATCACTTTCTCAAACTTTAATAAAATCATTCTGGCTCACTACAAATAGTGCCGTCATCAAGATAAAATATACAAAACTTAGACATCAAACTCCCTACAATACACTGGATAGTAAACTAAATGCTAACGGTTTCAAAGGATTTCCTTGAAATCTATCTTCAAATTTTCTTTATTAATATCAATTAATGATCTAGCAGCTGGCTTTACACCCACCTTTTGTTTTAAAGCCCATTTGCCTACGTCGAAGATAGTCCCCAATTTTTTCATATATACTCTGCACCCTAACAATTCGAACATTTAATCAATTAATTTGTTTGTAATTAATATACTTTGTTTAACTTAATACACTTTTTGACAATTACGACTTTTAGTCAACGGCTCAATTACTAATTTTCATTAAGAACAGTATTTTAAAATGTCCTAAAGGTTTTCGAATAACGTTTTTCAACGACTGAGGGCATGAACAGCAAAAACGTTGAACGCAAATTTGGACCCACGGTAAACCCGGAAAAGTCAACACTGTGATTAATAAAACACATTAGATAAAACGGATATAGTTTTCACAAATTTTGAACTACCCGTTAATAAACCCTTAACACATTATTAACCAATCAGCACGTTAAAAGTTTAAATTTTAACCAATCAAAAGAACTTGTCTAACAGATTTAACTAGAGTTTGTGCAACTAAACAAAATTGATAAAAATAATTTAATTATTACTAAGTTGATAAAGGTACTTTTAGAAAAAAAAGAATGTACAAACAAAATTAATTTATTTTTGAAAAATCCAAATTTCACTAAACTTCTTCAACATAGATTTAACTCAGCAGCGATAAACATTCAAAAGGTTTTATTTATTTATTGTCCCCTTCAAAGTAATTTCCCTCAAATAAAATACATGTATGCCAACATTTTCCCAATCATCGAAGCATTTAAAAATATTATTTCCTTCGATACCGTCTTTACCGCACTAATCAAAGTGTAGCATACTCTTTCAATAGACTTCTTCAGTTTTTGGAGCAAAAAAAAGTCACAGGGGACAAGTCTGGAGAATACAGTGGTTACGGCATCATTACAGTATTGTTTTTGGGCAAAAAATCGCACACAAGCGATGATATGAAAGCAGGAGCGTTATCATGATACAAAACCATTTTTTGTTTCTCTACAAATCCGGTCGTTTCTGGCGCAAAATGCGCATAACTTGCAGGTAATATTCCTTATTGACTGTAGACCCTGTGGTAAGAACTCATAATGCACCACGTCCTTGTAATCATATAAAACTGTGAGCAAAACCTTCACAATCGACCGAACTTGGCCCGAGATGATTGAGCTTAGGTTTCCACGTCAGAACCGTAAACCCGTCCAACCAAAACAACTGTCAACAGTTAAATCAACATTCAAAATAGTCGAGTTCGTCAGCATAAGTGAGGGAGATGAGAATCAACTTAACGACACAAAAAATCGAAGATGTATGGATCTATATACTTAAACTATAGTTTTAAATGCACATGGTGTTGCATAACTCGTGTTCGTTATTTTTATATAGTTTATTAATTATATATAGTTTTATTCGTTCTTTTAAATAGTAGTTTCTAAATTTTATTTCAGATTCAAATTTTTGAGAAAATTTTACATCAACCGTTAGAGTATTAGAGAACATGAAAGTGAAACTTATTTTGAATGTAATTTAAATTGGAAAAAACTTTTAAGTTAATCTTACATCTTGATTTACTACACTTTAAAACAAATACTCGCCCTACGTATACTAAAACATAATTAGTAATAATTCAAAAATTTGTTTATGTGAATTTAATACTTGAGCAATACTTGTATTATTTATTTTAAATTAAATTTGAATTTTTATTTCGTTTTTCGGTTACAGTACTAAAATATTTATTGCGACATAAGGTTTATGAGAAAACATAAACTTTATGACAACGAATGGATATAAAGACTAGGCTAACGTGCGAAAGTGTTCTGACAAAATAACGCCAATAATGTTGCTTAATCGTTTTTTACTGCTTTTTACTGTTAATAAAATCTAAAATTCAATAAACTTTTTCTGTAGTTTAGGTACAACAATTTTTATTTCGCAATCAGCAGATATACAATGTCAACTTGTATTAGTAAATGTAAAGAGTAAAGAATTAGTAAAGTAATAATAATAATAATCATTTTAATAACCCAACAGATAAACCAATTAAAGAGTTATTATATATATACAATATTAATCAAATTAATTTAAATTTAAATTAAATTAAACCAATTAGCTTTAATTAAACTAAGTTACCTAACACCATATTATAGCCCTAAAGTAAAATAAATACATTCTTTTACGGAAACCATAAATTTACTGTAACTATCGCCAAATATGTCCAGAAAATAGTTACAGGAATTGTACAAAAAACACATTCGAAACAATGGGGAATTTTTATACAAATTTGTAGCAGCTCTTTTGTTTACAAAGGTAATCGAGTTTCTACTACTCAAACGTGGTACATAAAACATTAGCTGAGATAAAAACATAGAATCATCAGTAATATTATGAACTAATTTATACAAGTATAACAACGTAATTACTTTTCTATGGTTGGCAAGATTTTGAAAGTTAAACTCTAGGAGTCAAGATTCATATGACAAATCGGAAAATGTGCCATATTTCTTAAAATACAAATACTTAAAAATTTCTTTTACAGTGATTCTAACAGATTAATGTATTTTAAATACATAGGTGACCAAACTGTACAACAATATTCTAATCTACTACGAATTAAAGAACTGTATAAAGTCATAATGGTGTCCGTATTTACAAAATCTTTACATGACCTTATAATAAATCCTAGTAACTTACAACACTTAGAATAGATATCAATAATATGATTGTAAAATATTAATTTACTGTCAAATATTATGTCTAAATCTTTAATTTCAGTGTGCTTTTGAAGTGTCACATTATTGACAATGTAATTGTAATTTAGAATAACAGCTTTACGGCAGTATGTCATCACTTCACATTTTTCAATGTTAAGGTTTATAAAGTTTATTTGACACCACTTATATAATAAATTTAAGTCAGTTTGAAGCATATTACAATCCTCAATGGTGTTAATTTTACGGAAAATCTTTAAATCATCAGCATAAAACAAACACTCAGAAATAATTGTCTCACACACATCATTTATAAACAAAATGAATAACAAAGTGCCAAGGTTTGAGCCTTGTGCCACTCCACTACGTACAAAAAAAGTTCGTGACCTGATCCCTTCCTATTCAACATATTGCTGCCTTTCAGTTAAGTAACTTCGCAGTAAATAAAGGAAATTATTATGTATTCCAAACTGTTGCAATTTCTGTAGTAGTAAGTTATGCTGTACACGATCAAAGGCTTTGCTAAAATCTACATAAACGACGTCAACCTGTTGACGTTCATCAAGAGCTTCGGATACTAGCTGAGTAAAATTGTTTAAATTGGTCGCGGTCGATCTACCTTTTACAAACCCATGTTGGTTACAACAAATTACATTTACATTATTTCGTGAACCAGACTTAAATATAGGTGTTACTCTTGAGCGTTTCAACTCATCCGGGAATTTTCTCTGACAGATAATCTTGTTGAAAATCATTGTCACTGGTTTCATCAAGTATTTAGCACAATCTTTCACTAAAAATGAAGGAATCGAATCAGGACCCATTGTTAATGTGCCTTTGATTTTTTTAATGGCATTTCGAACTTCAGTTTCGGAGACATTAAGTAAAGGAAGTATATCGGTGTTAGAACAAATATTATCCGGCGGTTGTAATAATTTTAATAAATTTAAATTTTCAACATCATTTGTTTCATAAACAGAGCTAAAAGAAGTAGCAAACTCTTCAACAATGTCTGCTGATTTAGATATAATCTGTCCATTACTGTACATGTGTCCAGGTATGCGCGAGTGTCCTTTCTTTAAATTTATGAATGACCAAAATTTTTTGGATCTGATTTAATTCTATCGTCAGTATTACGTATATAGTTTAAATAACTAAGTTTTTTATAGAAGAACGCATAGCATAAAATTTATTTTTGTAAAAATTTGCTCTATATTTTCTGTACATCTTACGATAATGACTTTTACGTTTTATATCCTTAATAATAGTTTTTGTAAACGATGGCGCAAATTGTCTGTTTCTAATGATTTTTGTTTAGGTACGTATCTATCGATTGCTGTATACAACAGCTTATAAAAATTGTCACATATATCATTAATATTATAATTCCAAACATACACTTCAAGTACTTCCCAGTTAATATTTGCGAAAAAAGTATATAAACCATGAAAATTGGCTTTCTTAAACTTATATCGCCAGATTACAGGGCTATCAATATTAACATAAGTAACATTTTCTATTTTGAGAACACAATCTAAAGGTGGATGGTGAATATCCTCATTAACCAATACATCTAAACTACGTTCAACATTACAATCATAATCATTACCAACGAAAATGAGATCTAATACGAGGATATATTGAAAAATTCTTAGCCTACTATAGAACCAAATAAAATTTCAATGTAAAAATATTTTATTACTCAACATATTCTCCTCTTAATTAGATACATTTATTACAGCGAACATGCAACGTCTCTAGACCTTTCAAAAAAAAATGTTTCTTCTTGCTCTGCAAACTAGACCTCCACAGCTTCTATTACCTCCTTGTTGGAAGAAAATGTACAACCTTTTAAACTTTTTTTCAGTTGAGGAAAGAGGTGATAGTCGGACAGAGCCAAATTGGGTGAATAAGGCGGGTTTTCTAGTAATTCAAACCCTAAATCACGAATTTTTTGCATGACAACATGAGATTTGTGTGCAGGGGCGTTGTCCTGCAAAAACAAAACACCTTTGGATAGCTTTCCGCGTTTTTTCTCTTTAATATTTTCCCGTAGAGTAGTCAGTAATGTCGAATCTCCAGTTATTGTTCTACCCTTATCCAAAAAATCAATCATGATTACTCCATGGCAATCCCAAAAAACTGAAGCAAGAACTTTTCCAGCAGATTTTTGGACACGAAACTTCTTAGGTCTTGGAGAACCAGAGTGTCGCCATTCCATCGATTGTTGCTTTGTTTCTGGATCGTAGAAATGTACCCAAGTCTCATCCATAGTAACAATTCGGTTTAAGAAGTCTACATCGTTTTCAAATCGAGCACAGATCGAACGCGATGCTTCTACCCTTGCACGCTTTTGGTCAACATTCAAACATTTGGGGATCCATTTTGCAGCAATTTTCTCATGTCCAAATTGACGTGAACCATATGATGAACGCGTTCGTATGAAATATTCAGTGCTTCAGATATCCGTTTTAGCCCAATTCGACGGTCTGATAAAATCATGTCATGAACTGCATCGATATTTTCGGGGACTGACACAGAAACTGGCCTTCCCGATCGGTCATCATCTTCAATGGAAAATTTACCTCTTTTGAAGCTTGCATTCCAATTTTTGACGGTCGCATACGAAGGACATTGATCACCAAAGGTATTAAGCATATCTTCGTAAATCTGCTTACCTCTTAACCCTTTTAAATACAGGTACTTGATGATGGCTTGATACTCCAATTTTTCGATTTTCACAATTTCGGTGGACATCTTTTTATTTAATTTATTGCGTGACTCTGGTTTACTTTTTGACGTCAAACTTTACACTGACACTTCTAATAAGTTATTGTTCGTTGCTATGGTAACGCAATATATTGTTTATGCAAGGAACTGGTCTAGGCAAACTAGATATCAATACATCCTCGTAGTCTATTATTGTGATTCAAGACATTATTACATTATTTTAAATTGTTCACTGCAGCAAAACCAGCCAACTGTAATGAAATATTATCACCAATACTATTTATTGAAAAATCATAATATCCGGGAACATTAAAGTCTCCAACTATAACAGTATTATTATGCATAGCTACATCAAAAAAATCAAACAGAGTATTAAAATTACTTAATTTCATGTTTGGTGGAACATAAATTGCTATAATGACAAGAGATATTGACATTAACTTAACACAAACGGCTACAATATCAATTTCTGCAATTGGCGAAACAATATTTACACTTCATGAGTAAAACTTATTAGATACTGCAATGACTACACCTCCTCCTCTTGAGAAGCTCCTATCTTTACGGTATACATTAAAACTATCTGGAAAAAGCTCACCATTTTTTACGCTGTCATTTAGCCAAGATTCTGTTAATATAACAACATCGAAGTCAACTGAACATATATTATTATAAAAATCACGAGTTTTCGAACATAAACCTCTTGTATTTTGATAATATAAATGAATTTTTGTATTATGTTTAGTATTGGAATTAGAATAATTATTATAGCTACTGTTTATCTAATAGGTTGTCACATGTTTTTTGATTTTATTATTTTAGGAATTCCTCGCATATATTTGAGAATAATGTTAGACTCCCCTGATGATTTACGTCCAACAAATTCTTTTTTAATAATGGCGCTATACTGCCTATGTTGAATAGTTAAATCATGACGGATATAAGTATCCTTATATTATATATTCTCTGCCTCTCACTAATTTCTTCGATTAGTTTTTCAGTCTCAGTACAAGCTGCATTAATTCCCGAAGTAGTGGGCATATTCTTTATGGTATTTTTTAAATCTTTAACTTCGTCTAATAAAGTTATAACAGTAGTTTTCAAACAATTTATATCAGCTTCAAATTTGTTACAACCATTGCAATTCCACTTAATGTTAGATTTGGAGGGTAATATTCGTGTTTTAGTAGAGGAGATGTCAACACATCTGCAATTGAATGTTCCTTTACATACACAACATGTAATTATTTGATTTTCCTCAGTGATTTTATTATTGCAACACTTACACAAAGCCATTATAAAGTTCAATCAAGGAAATAAACGGGGACACACTTTTCACACCGTGGTGCCTTTCACGGTGGCCAACAAAGAAACAAACAGGAGGAAAGATTAGGCAACGGTAAGGAATAAACAAAGTAATTATATTTAACCAAATTAATTGATAAAATCACACAACAATTTTTAAGGAAATTATACTATAATATGACAAATAAAATAATGATGATGTAAGAAATTAGTACAGAAATTAGTATACCAGGTATTTTAAATATTTGTAATTAAGTGAACCGTACGCATACATTCGTCAGATGTTATAATTTGAATTATCTAATGATCACGATATTATTGTTATTTAATAAATTATATCAACGTACGTATTGGAAATTTTGTGTTTTAAAACATATAAAACTATAACACATCAACCTAAATTAGGTTGGAATCTCGACCAATAATTATTCAAAAGAAATGCATTAAAAGCAGGTTGGAGATTAACTAGAAAATGCTACACTGCAACTGTACTACACTAAAAAATATAAAGTTGTAAGTTTTAGCTTTTACTGAAACTGACACGAACACACCATTTACTACTTTTTAACGTAATACGTGTAAACACAGTATAACATACTAACAAAACTGGGTGGCACTTTGTTGTTTGAATTATGTTTTTAGTGACTTTGACGCCATTTTGATAAATGTACGTTCAACAAATATTTTTATAAATAGTACGGTAAGTGCATCGGTGTAATGTGGGTGCCGCATATTTAATTTCTTGACATACATAAATAAACATTAATGTACACACCTAGTTCCTAAATAATAAAATATGAGTTAGGTATAGTATTCTTCGTTGGACGAGTGGAATTATAAATACACTTAGTAATACCCCTAATGTGATTACTAAAATAAATAATTTCGTTACTACTTAAGCACGACTGATTGAACGTTTCAACATTAGGATACACCTCTACAAATAAATGATTATTTAAATTGCTCATGAACATATGATTCTTAAAATACCTATTACAAACTTTTGTTTACATTTGCTTTAAAAACAGCAACAATTAGAGAAAATTACCAGTTATCTAAATTATCCTGTTTCCTCACTTGGAAATAAAAATAATTTTGATTTTGATTTATGCCATTTCCGTGATGATAACCAAGTTTACACCGAAACTTGTTTAGACATATTAGTATGTACACTTGTAATAAAACTAAAAATAATTCTAAAATTAAATGAATAGTAATGTTATCAGATATATAAATTAAGAAATGCTTACCTAAACTTAACACTTAAAACAGTCAAACCCATAAAAATTGGCCATAGCCAACTAATGATATTGAATTATTACTACATAAACACAAATAACACTAATCAGCTATACGTCATTTTGACTAATGTACATTTTAACGCATTACGTTTTTGAGTGTAAATAAAGGTACTGAACGTTAGTATGTATACTGTAGCGTTAACACGTATTGATAAATCATCGAGGAACTGCTGAACCGAAGAGTAAGTGCACTTATGTATTTTCAAATTTTATTTGTACTTTGGGTCATTGTAAAGAATATAATGTCCCCTGTAATTAGGGTGGATTAGAGAGTTTAAATAACGATAAAATTAGTTCAAAAGCAACATTTTTAAAACAAAACAATCCAACTATTGTTACTAAATTTCATCAAACTTGGCAACGGCACATAGAACTAAAAATTTCTTAATAATGAAAACAAGAAAAATAGATAAGATTAAAAAAAGTATAAAGTATACTCAAAAAATGAACCAAAAATATACAATTAAAATAAATGAAGAGAAGAGACTATGCATCAAATTTCAATATTTGAAATGGAAAGACTGAGACAAACTTTCAAGGTTTTGTCGCCAGTCTTGCATAATCAAACTAACTAATCGTTTAACAAGAGTCCCGGTACTGGGTATTGAAGAGAGAAACATTGTTCTAAATAAATTTTTTCTGAGAACTACAGCCGAAACCCAAAGATTGGAGTAATTACTTACGTATAAACTATTGATTAAACAGTGAGCGGCAAAGAGTTTGCATCAAATGGGAAAAACGTTTGTAATTGAGATATCCGAAAATTTCTTTTGGCAAATGAATTCAGCATAACGAATGACAAAAAAAAGCACTTAGATTGTACGTCTATGTGCAAATTTTTAAAAGAAAATAACTACTTTTCAAAAATGTCAGTTTTCCGGCATTTTTTTGGAATGTTTTTGTATGTTTTTGAATGAGCTCATTATCTAGGCAATATTGTAAAAAATCGTTTAAATTGGGTTTAGAATAGAAGAATGGATCATTCTAAGATTATTTTTAAATAATTCTAAATTTGTAATTTTAACCTTTTGTTTTCTGTAGGCCCTTGCAACAAAGTCCGTCTTAAAAAAACAATGTTTTTTGTTCTTTACCGTCCATTGGTAGACTAATAAATAAAAATTACTGAATTGTAAAGTTTATTTGTTTGTTTTATTGTGTTTTATTTTATGCAAATCAAACGCAAAAAAATTTGTTTTCTCAATATTTCCGGAAAAAATGCCGAAAAACTGATATTTTAAAAAACGTTATTTTTTTGAAAATTTTCAGATGGACGTATAATCTAATTTTAAACAACTTTTTTCTTAGGTATTTTTCAATATCTTGTCATCTACCCTCACTTTTTACATATTTAAGGGATATTTTTTTAATTTGCCGCCATAACAGTGGTCACATGACATTTGTTGAAATGGTTTTTTATGTCATTCAATATGCTGAATTTATTTGCTTAAAGAAATTTTCAGATATCTTAATTACAAAAATTTTTCCCATTTGATGCAAACTCTTTGCCTGTCACTGTATATACTTTAGATTGCTCATTCCTTTATACTTACATAATGTTTTGTCTTAACTCGAAAAGATGACTCTGGCTTTACGAAACTTACTTATATCCAAATATTTATATTGCGCCATCTAAACGGGATAGGTAAACTCGGACTTGGACACGAATCACATAAACAGTTTTGGTTACGATGAACATCATTGATTATACAGGGTTTTAATAAACAAGACAGAAACAAAAAAAAATTCTAATATACTGAGGTCCAAAATTCATTTCTTTTCGAAATACGGTTTTACAAAAAAAATATACAACAAACAACGCATTTTGCACGTTCGTTACCGTGGAAGATTTCTAACTGTCGTGCTTCCTCTTGTAGACAAAGTTACAGTCATTGCACTCCTTGCACTCGTACTCGATTCATATCAGTTTGATTTTATTGCTGCTGACAACCATGCCACAGTTCATCTTCTTATTAACTTCTGTGGTATAAATAATACCTTTTAAATGTTTTCAAACAAAAAAATCCATTGGCGTTTAATCAGTAGATCTTGGTAGTCACACGACAAGTTCTCCAAAACTAATACATCTGTTTTCAAACTCTTCGTTTAAACAAGTTATCGAAAAGTTAGCTGGGGTCCATCATGCATAAAATTTATGTTTTTAATAACATCGAATGACACATCTTCCAGGATTTCGATTAAGTTGTCACACAGAAAGTTTAGGTAGATTTGACCACTTAACCGATTTGGTGAACAAAATAATCGAATTCAAAATCACTTACAATCCCTGACCAGCCACTTACCGAAAAATCCAAATTAATGGTTGCGTGCGGATTTTCATCAGACCACATATGTGTTAAATCTGGATTTAAATTACATTCATGTATCACCCATTAGGAAAATTGAATACGAGGACAGCACTTCGTCTCTAACCATAGAAAATAAATCTTCTGTAAATAATGCGAATGAAGTAATTGACGCATAATTTACGTCCACAGCTTTACTTATTCGCCTGGCACTAACGTGAAGATTATTATTTAGGGCTTGCAAAATAATCTGTTCGGTGTTTGGCGTGCGGACTTTACAGTGGAAGTGTCTGATTTTAGCGGCTTGAGGTTCCGGTCCAATTGGACTTGGAAACTTTTTCCGCGAGAGGTGGTGCTATGGAAAATAGCAAATTTTAGCAAATGCGTATACCTAGAACTAACAATACAAAAGTGTTTTAGTAACGTAATAAAGGTTTGACATCCAGTTGAGAAAAAGCACCGCTTTCCAAAATTTAAATCCAAGAGATAAAACTGCGGACGCAAATAGTGCAGGTGTTTACAGCCCCCACACGTGCATTATCATAATCTACTTATTTTTTTAAAACATATTGAAGCTTGACCTTTTGGTTTAATTAACGAAAATTTAGAATGAAACTTGTTTTGATTTATGTAACACAGTGATGAGTTCAAAATAATAAAGAATAACTGAAAAAGCAATTTACATTTACAATTCAAGTAACGAAACTGTTACTTACAGTTGCCACAGTGTAAGATTAAATGCAAATCCATAATTCGCATTTTTTCATACTTTAGACAAATTTTTTTTCATATAATTTTTTTTTTAAGTACAAGTTCGAAAATATTACCTAGTTATTTTGATTATTGTACCATTTAAAGCAATTATAATAAAAATAAACATAATATTGTTACGGATTTGTTTTCCGAATGTAGGACCTATCTCGAGAGCCGTTTTAAAACGTGTGTCGCGAGTAGTATGTTGCGACAAAAGTCGTATTTGGCGCGCATGTTGGTAATTTTCTATTGGTTAAAAATAAAATCCGACGAGATTTGTTAGACGTACAGCGGACATCTTCTTTTTCGTTTTGTACATGCGGGTGTTTTAGCGTACTTCTTGAAGTTGAAATTTCCACAAAAATTATTTAATGTGGGATTCAAGATTTCCAATTGTGTATTATTTCCGTTGTGTATTATACTTGGATAACTTTTGAGGGTGCTGGAGTGGCTGATTAAGAACCTTCCCTATCAATTAAAAACAATACCACGGTTTCGCATTAATTAAACTGCAGACAACCGGTGGATACTACGTCTACAGGAATTGGTTATGCTTCATAACTTTATCGAGAAAGCCAATCGCTTTCTGTTCTTCTCCGCACACCTTCCCTAAGAGGAATCCTGAGAGTATCTAACTTCCCGAACTGTCGATACCTCTCTAGCAGAACACCTTCATTCTCGGAACTTCATCCTACTGAAGACAGCTAAGTTTTAGTATTTAAGCCACTAATTCGGTGATAATGCGTATGAAGCTCAAGTACATATGACATAGAACGGCTTGATTTCTATTATTTAAGTAAACTTGTATTTGGTGTTTTGAGTTTCCTTTAGTTGTTTTTTAGGTTGTTCCTCTAGAGCCGTCGCTTTTTTTGTTATTTGTAAACAACAACCGTTACAATATGTTTAACACTATAATTCTTTTCTTTGGCAAAGCCATTTTACGGAGGACCCGTGAACTACGTTTGGTGGGTAAGGATGCTAAGCAATTCGATTATGACCAATCAAGTTAATCCGCATTATGATGCTAGATTTGAATAAACTCAAAATCTTTTGACCAGATCAGGGCCTAAACGCGTAAATCAATAATTATTAAATTTTGTGTGTGTGCTAAAGACATTATACCATCCAAAATGTAGTATTTTTATTACGAAAAACGCATTCGTTTGTAAGGATTTTGGCACGTTTTTGGCTTTTTACTTTCTTTTGAAAATTAAGAATATGTCATTTTATATGGTATGTTGATATTAGTACACACAAAAAATTTCGCAACAATCGGTTTACGCATTTGAGCATGGATCTGTTCAAAAGTTTCATGGGATATGATCTGCCACTTTAAAACATACTGTTTCTCTGAGCCTAGGGTCGACTTCTAGATAGGTTAGATATCGGCGGATTCCGCATATGTAAATTGAATCATTGCGAAAATAATGTAGCTTAAGTAAGTCACAAAATAATTATTGAAATGGAGTTTCTGCTAATGTTGTTTTATCGCGTTCATAAAAATTTAAAAAATTCATATCTCGAAACTAAATAACACAAATCAGTTAAAGGCCATTTTGACTAATGTACATTTTGACGCATGTCCGTTTTACAGTAAAACATAAAGTTTCGGTTCTGAACGTTAGTATGTATACCTCTGTGTATTAGTAATTGTTTCTTGTTTTTATCTATACTATCACTTGTCTGCGTGTGTAAAGTTTGTTTATTACCACCCTGTACTACTACAATAAAAACATACGTAGAGCAATGGTTATGGTGATAATACAGTAAAAAATTTGTAGGAAGAAGCTTTGGCAAATATTAATTGTGCATGGGAAAATTGTGTTAGACATACTAAGAATGTTATTTAAAATACAAATAAGAACGTTCCTTGGTAGAATTAGATATTCAACCGCTAATTATATTGGGCAATTCATCATCGGAATTTGAAGCTTATGATGTATTATGTATTTGTGGTCGGTTGCACACTGCTAACCTATTAATATTTATTCTAGAATCAGTAACGCGTTTATACTTCGATCTTAATTAAATACATACTAGATGAGCCATCATGCTATGCACGCGTACAGTAGGAAGGGTACAATAAATTGACAATGCGATAAGCAAATGAGTTGAAGCTGTGCGTTACAGTAATGAAACGAAACAAACTAGAGTCGAGAACCGTGCGGAAGGACGGACACAAACCAGGGCGGCGCCACCTTGACAGATGTTAATATATATGATTATGCAAATTATAATTAAATTAAAATCGATAATAACTATAGCATTATTTTAAATTTTAACGTTATTTATGATTGAAAAATAAAATTTTTCTTTGTTATTATTTATATATAATTTTTTCTTTATGTAAAGCTAAAAGACAACTTATTTTTTTATCAAGCTCTCCAGAAAAAAACGCTATATTTTTTGATAAACAATTTAACTAATTAACCTTTAAACAACTTTTTAAAATATTTTAAAACATTTTAGTAAGGTTAGATTGTGTCATAGAAACGTCAAACGATAGATCTGAATGTAGTTGCAGTTTATATCTTAATTCATACGCTTTTGGTAGCAGCCATAACTGAAAAGATATAACTGTATATGGGTGCAACTTATTTTTAAATGTATTCCTTTTATTCAATAAACAGAGGTCTGATGAAGTGCAGACATTAGATGGCCAAAACGTAGCCTGATAAAGCGATCTAATGATTGTTGGTGCCTCTCCACAAGGATAACCAATCGTTTAAATAAAAGTTACAAAGAAAAATATTTACCCATTATCATAAATGACTAGGTCGGTAACTAATTTCATCTCATTCAAAGAGCCCAGTATTTACTACGTCAATTTATAAAACTATTAATAGGTTATTCATAGGTTCTGATGGTTCCATCCAACGATAACAGTAGACATATAGTACCAATCGTGGGAGTTTGGTACGAGAATTTGAACTTCGGTTTCCTTGTTTGGCGTCAGGGGTGTGCGCGCATGATCGGGGTAAAGTGACGGAAGGTTCTGGGGAACGTTTGGGGTCGTTCGGAATAGATTTAAGCCGCTTGGGATAGATTGGGAACGTTCAAAGTTGTTCGCAAGGTTAACGCCCTAAATTTAAAATAGGATGTTGGAATCATTAACCTTTATTTAGGTCAACAATAAATGTAGTTTTTATTCATAAGCGAAATTTAGACCTTGAAAACAATATTATAACCAGAAATGTAATTTAAAATCGGATGTTGGAATCATTAATTTTTATTTAAATCAACCGTAAATGAATATTGATTTATAAGCAAAATTTACTAAAGTGGCATGCTGATATGCAATAAAGCTAATGCCCTTGGAAAAGTTTTGTGAATCCGGATGACGGTTTACCTTTATTTAGGTCAACGTTAATAACATTAAATGTATTTTTGATTTATAAGCAAAATTAACTAAAGTGGAATGCTGATATGCTCATGAGGTGTAACAGATAACCTGCTAAACAAATGAATAGATCTGTTGTTGTGATAGAACTGCAGTTGTTATGGTTATTGATATTGCTTCACTGTTGATAATAAACAGACAACAAACTTGTTATTATTAACAATGAAGCAAAATCAGCAACAATAACAGCTGCAGTTCCATCACAACAACAAGTCTGTTTAGATGTTTCTTTGTTTAGTTATTTAGCAGCTTATCTTTTGCTTTGTATTGAGCATTGAACCTTAATGAACATCAGCATTTTTTATTCACTTTAGTAAATTTTGCTTATAAATCAAAATTACATTTATTGTTGACCTAAATAAAGCTTTGATCTCAACATCCGGTTTCAAATTACAGAGCGTTAACCATCCGAGCAACCTTGAACGTTCTCAATCAATCCCAAGCGGCTTCAATCAATTTCGAACGACGGCAAACGATGGCAACTGAAGTTCAAATTTCCCCACCATAAATTCAAATTTCGCGACAAGTTCTAGTCCGAGATGAACGATCGAACAACTTCAAACGTTTCCCTGTCTCCTTCCATTACAGGGCGTAAGTCCGAGCAACCTTGAATGTTCCCGATCGATTCTAAGCGGCCTTATTTGATTCCAAACGACATCGAACGTTTTTCCACCCTGATCATGCGCGCGCACGCCCTTGACGGTAAACAACGGCAACCGAAGTTTAAATTTCCCCACTACAAATTCAAATTTTGCCCCAAGTTCTAGTCCAGGATCGGTACTATATGTCTACTGATAACAATAGCGATTTTTTTTCAATAAAGAGTAAATTTTCATGCAAATATAATTATCTGCAAATAATGGCTTCACATTACAGTAAATCACTTCGGCTGTTAAAAAAATTGTTGCTACTAGAATGAAGGACGTCGTTTCAAGATTAAAATACGTCAATCCTGACGGGGTCAGGCAAAGACTTCATATACACAATTCTGTTACTTGGATACCATTAACTCACTCACTATACAGGGTGTTTAAAAAAATGGTGACATGGTAGGTAAAACACTAAAAATGAGTAGAGTTTGCTCAGTAAAAAAATTCAAGATATAAGGTGTTAAAGAAATAATTTGTATACACGTTTTTTACGATTATGTAGAAACTACTCTCAACATTTTAATGAAATTTTGTATGAATATGTTCAGGAAGTTGATACATCCCATAACTCTATTTTTACATCTGAAAATCACAGAGGGCGCTAGTTATAAAGTTCGTATCGAGTAGTTCTAAACATAACTCTATTGAAATTAAATTTTCTAGTTCAAATTTTATGTAAGCTTAAACATCATTTAATTTTACATCAAAAAGGTACTGTTTGTAAAACTCGATATTGCGTACCGTACCTATTTTTTTGCCTTTATTAATAACATTATATTACAATATAATGTACAAAAACAAAATATTCAACTATATAGTAATTGAAAGTTTAAAGTTATTTTGTTCAAACAAGGCTACAACTTCCCTGGTATTCCCGTGCGGAAGGCGGTGCCTGCTTAAGCAAACATAAGTTAAACAAATGATGAATACAAATTAAAAGTTTTTTATTTTAATGGTAATATCATTTTACTAATTGTAATAGTGCACATTGTGATAATAAAAATTGCAATATTCGTAATAATAGAACTAATACTTAGTACAAACTAAATGTATTTTGTAACTGCTACAAATAAAGTAAATAATTAAAAAGAAAAGTATAAAAAATAAAGATGATTTTGAGATTGCTTGAATAGTAAAACTGACTTACGTCTGTTTATTATATAATTATTTATAATTAAAAGTTTAATAAATAGTTTTTACACATTCTTTAATTTTTATTTTGTTCGGCCTGTCACTGTTGGAAATTAGGTGTCTCAATGAAGTAGGGAATGAATTAAATAGCTTAGGAGCTTTAATAAACCATGCATTGCGCACCGTTGTAGTTGTACAAACTCCTCTCTCCAACATTCGTCCTCTACTTCTGGTACCTAGTGTGTGTTGAATTTCTTTAAATCTTGAAAATTTCTTTTGAAGGTGCAAAATTATATTGTAATTTATTAGAGTTTGTAACGACATAATTCCAGAATTTTTATATAATGGATCAAGAATGTTCAAATCTGCTAGTGTTATATATTATTTTTAAAATTATATTTTGGGTTCTTACTAAAGGGTCAAGTGTGGAGGGGAAAGCCGAGCCCCAAGCCACGACACAGTACTGAAAGTGGGACTGCACAAGCGCATAATATATAGACTTTAATAAATTTTCATTTAATAAATACCTCATATTTTAAAACACATAAAACATTTTCCTAATTTTAGAATTGACAGTATTGATATGACAGTTAGATTTTAAGTGATCATCAATTAAAACACCGAGATATTTAGTAGACCTGGTACGCTCTACCATTCTACACCCTCAGTTCTGCGTTCTGGCACACCCTCTGTCAATGATGAGTTTAGAATGTTGTGGCCAGTATCTATTGTTAAACGAAAAGGTGAGATAATGCGTTTTATCCTTATTTAAAATAAAATTTTGATTTGAAAGCCAAGTGTTAACTTTACATAGTTCAAGATCAGTATATTTGTGTGTATCTTTCTAGGAGTTGGTTTTGAAAATAATACAGGTATCATCTGCAAAAGAAAAGAGTTTACTATTTTCCAGGAACAGTCTACACAAGTCGGCTGTGTACGCCTGGAATAAATTAGGGCTCAATACTGTGCCTTGTGGGATAGGAAACGAAGAAGATGTGGGAAAGCTGATTGTATTTCCATTTTTAGTCCTCTGTTCTCTGTCATACAGATAACTTCCCAGTAGAGAAAGTGGAGTGGCTCCCACACCCGTTCTATTTAATGCGACCAACAGCCCGGTATGTGGAGATGTCCAAAAACACCGCCAAGGGCTTTTGGCTACTGTCCAAAGCCTGCAGAATTTCATCACTGACTGCAGTAACTGTATCCTGAGTTCTCACACTCGATTTAAAGCCATACTGATTAAACTGAATTGTATTGTTTTTTTTTGAAATATAAAACTAATTGTTTTTTAATATTTTTTCTACTATTTTCGATATGTTAGAAATCATTAAAATTGGCCTATAATTATAAATTAATTTTTTATCTCCTTCTTTATGCAAATGAGTTATAATTGTTCGCTTCAAAGAGGGGGGAAAGGACCCAGTGCAAATACACATATTTGTTAAGTGTGTGAGAGGGGTAAGGACCAGAGGGTAAATTTCCTTTAAAGTTTTTGTTTGAATCCCATCCCACCCCGGACTTGAACCTCCCCTCACCTCAGATATACACTGCTTGACCTCCTCGTCAGTAACTTCTCTAAAAGAACCTAGTAAAACAACAGTATCTGTTTTTTTGGGTGGGATATAATGTAATTTCTCAAAAACATTTTTACCCACTGACATATAATGTAAGTTCATTGCCTCGGCGCAACTATCAGGGATAGATATCTTATCACCTGCTGAACTTGAAAATAATTGATTTATTTGAATCATTGATTTTGTCTTACCCTTTATAAACTCATTTATGACTTTCCATGTTTTAACCATATCCCCTTTTGCCATCTCTAGTTTTTTTTACATAATTTCTCTTAGCCAGATTAATTAAATGTTTATATTTAGCTTTGTATGCTTATAACAGGTTTCTGGATCAACTTCCCTAAGCACTTCGTTCCATGTTTCGGATTCCAAATTTTGTTTTAACATTTCATAATCAGTATGATGTACTGGTAAATAGTTTTCACAATGTTCTGAATTCACCTTCATTTTTTCATTACATACATTACAGAATAATGATCAATAATATTAATTTTAAATACTAAAGAAATTACATTTGGTGCATCCCGAACATTCGAGAAAATGTGGTCTATACAAGTAGAGGAGTGGGCCGTAACCCGTGTAGGTAAATTTATCAACGGCACTAATTATTTTCAGCCATCATCTCTAAGTACATGGATTGTCAAGTGTCACCTGTGTCATTTTTTATGCACACATTAACATCTCCTATTACTATCGCCCTGGTCTCCCTCGCATCACGCAAAATATCATCTAATCAATGTATGAAGGATTCAAATTGGTAAGCTTGATTTGAAGGCAACTTGTAGAGGCCTATAATTTGTCTAAGTGGTTGGTTTGGTAATGTTAGGGCAATTTGGAAACAATTTATTTTCTATGTCAATCTCATTCACCGTACAGTAACATGCCAATGAACTAGAAATAAATACAGATAATCCACTGTTTTGATTGAAATTAATCTTAGTGTGGTAGCCATTATAATTCGGTAAACATCTTCCCATGCGATCTCTCTAGTCATGCCTCACCCAGAATTATTACATCCGGTTTTCTAATTAATTCGTTAAGCATTAAACAAAAACTATCAAAGTGTGCATTAAGACCTCTAATATTTAAATACATACAACAAAAATCACTATCTTCAATATTGGATAAATCAAAATTAAGTTTCTTAATATTTTCTAAAATTACTTCTGTACAACTTAAATCCAACTCTTCTAACATCTTTTAAATTAAAAACAATAACCAAAAACAAAAACAATAAAAAACAAATCAATATTCTTGTATATCATGTAAAGTATGTCGAATTAAAAGATTACTAGTAGTTATACTAATAAAAAGAGCTTCACCAGTATTGAACTAGGTAAAATAAAAATGATTATTTCCTATCAATAATCAAAAGCAAATCAGATCGATAAAAAAGACAAAAAAAATTATTGAACAAAAAACAATTACTTCCAAGATTATGAAAATTTACTAAATTATCCAGTTATTTTAGTCAAATTTAGTTACTTTATTAAAATCCAACTCTGAATTTATAATAATAAAAGAATTGCTTTCCTTGCTGGGTTTCACTATTATTTTATTGTCTCTAGGAATTATGTAATTGTACCCTCGAACCTTTGCAATTTTGCGCGTTTCTCTTAAGAGAGCAGACAACTCTTGCGTAAGATGGTTATTAGCAAACACTAGACCTTCAGGTAGCGCCCCACTTATTCGTTTTGCAGGAATTCCTGGATTTGATGGGTCTTGAAATGCTAATTGCTTGAAACAATTCAACTAAGATTATTTATACTGTCTCTTTGAAAAATTTGACTACAATCGGTTTTATTTTATTTTTCTTTGACCGGTAGCCTGTGAGCTGTACTTATTTGTTTATATGTGACAGGGCTGTTAATAATTTGAGAAAGCTTATTAAATATCTGATTTACTGATTCACCATGTGTCTCTCCAATACCTGTAATTATAACATTATCCCTACGCGAATATGTTCTAGTGTTCTATTATTTTTTATCCTACAGTCAAAATGACAGAGCTGTTGATGATTTTTCAAATAAGTTTAAAGTGGCGGTGATTTTACTACAACTACAATCGTTTGTTGTACAAATGTCATCAGGATTAAAATGGCTCGAAAATGTTTGGACCAAGACGGTGCTGTTTTTGATCATCAAACTTAAATTTTTCTTTTAATGTTTACAGAATAAATTAAAATAAACCATAATCTTTAGTATTTGTTTCTCTTATCACTATAGTGAAAACAATAAAAATCAAACATCGCGTTCGCGAGTTATGTCAAATTGTTCCATTTTTTCAAATGGGACACCCTGTATACAATATTCTGAATCGATAGAAAGTTGAATGCTGAACAAAAAGTGTCCCATTATTTTTTATCCTAAAGCCAAAAATGATAAAGCTAAAGTCAAAAATGACAGAGCTATTGATGATTTTTCAAATTGGTTAAGGTGGGTGTGGTAGTTATAACTTTGCCTTACCATAAAATAGAAAGTAGAAAGAATATCAAACCCGTGGGTAGTTGAGTAGTAATGCCAAGAATGTAGTCAAATTTACTAGTCGGAAAACCGTTGGTCGAGGCGGTTTGAATCTTGTTCACAGCAGACACTTAAAAAAAATTTCGTGAAGGGGATAGATTAACATACAAAATTCACGTTGGCTATATCCAGCAAAAGTGGTTAATGAAATAAAAAAAAAGGAATATCCATAAAGCGAAAGGATATGGTTTATTTTAATTTATTCTGTGAAAAATAAACGTTACCGTCTTGGTCCAAGCATTTTTGAGCACGCCTATAAACGCTTTTAGTGGCTGTAAACTGTTTACCAGTAAAACTATAATTTGACATTTTAATCCTGATGACATTTATACAGCGAACAACGAATTGTAGTTTATAAAATCACTTTTTATTCAGTATTCAATTTCCTAACAATTGAGAATATTGTATACACGGTGTCCTGTTTAAAAAAATGGAACAATTTGACATAACTCGCAAACGCGATGTTCAATTTTTATTCTGTTTTCACCATAGTAATAACAGAAACAAATGCTACTAGTTTGTTTATTTAACCAACCGCTCTAATACTAACAAAGTTAGCAATAGTGCCGACTTAAGTTTGAAAACCCTGTATATTGAATATGGATCCGGTTACTTTTTTACTAAGAAAACTCCACTTATCTAGTGTTCTACCTACCATATCAACGGGACCACCTTTTTTTTTGAAACACCTTGTATGTAGAGTAGGCAGCGGTACGTTGAGCGCATGATTAGAATGACATTTGTGTTTAACTCATTTAATTTATTACTTGTGCTGATTCTACAGCAATGTCTGTGAGTGCTTGAATTTGATCCCAAATAATCACAGGCCACTGTTTTTAACATTTGAGTTTGATTTACTAAGTGTATTGTATACATAGTATGTGGTAATTTCACAAAGATTTCCTCAAACAGGCCAAGTGCGTCAAACCTAAAAATTGTACAACTACATCAAACTTTTTGATGGTTATTTATTAAGAACTAATTTGTTATTTACCAATTTGTTCACTTAATCAAACGCTGCCCAAGTAACATTTATGTATGTTATTGTTTTTCCTTCTATTCTTAAACAATAACCTTTAAATTATTGTATTTCACTGTTGATGTGCATAGAAACACACATTGTACTGACAAAAACATAACAGGTTATTATTAAAGCAAAAGATTAATGCTGCCAATATAATAAATTTTGTGTTAAACCGTAAATTTTAGGGTGAATATGGATTAAAAAAAAATTATTGTGCAACGATTATGCCACAAAAAATTTATAATTGTCAAGCAGTTTAATTGTTTTTATTAATTGCAATTCTTACAGGAAAACGATTAGATGCTATTATGAGTGTAACTACTATTTTAGTAACAAGACATATCAAACAATACCATGAACTTTGAGGGTTATACGTATATGTAATTAAACTTCAAGAACTGTTTAAACAAAATCTTTGTCTGTAGTCCTTTCGATCATATAAAATGACAAACAACTATGACTATAATACTTACTGGAACGCCTCCAACGCCAATAACGTAAAGAAGCTGATTCATAAAAAGCGCAGCTAAAAGATTCATCAATGTCGTTCCAGAAAGGCTACGAAGATCCGAGAATAAACTGTAACAAAAACACTTGTTGAAATCCATTTATTTGATTACGTTTATTTAAAAAAATAACGACTATGAAAGTCAATTTTTCAATTTTTTTTCTTCTTTTATTAACATTCATATATTAGAAGGAGTAAAAACTTTTAGGAGAGACGAGGTGTCGTATAAATATTATTTCTTAACATTTTAGTGTCAACAAAATTAAGAAAAAAGTTAAGATACAAGAAAGGCTTTTATTTCAATATTTGAATAACGGATGAATAAAAAAATTTGTTCCTGTTCGAGAACTTAAGCTGGTATTAAGTTCGATCAACAAAATCTATAAATTTTACAAAGCCTGCCGTTTATCTAACTAATTTATTTTTAATCTTCTCTTTGTTGGCCCTTAAAAGCACTATATTATTAATTTTGCTTTTTTGCCGCTTATTTCAAATACAAACTTTAGTGTTTAAGATTTTCTGTTTTTATAACTACATTGATTACTAGTATTTGAGAAACTAATCAATATATTTGAATTGTTGATTTATCAAAAATATTTTCGATTAAGTGGCACTTTGGATTTCGTCATGGTAGGCAATATGAAAAAAAGTTTTATAAACACCATTAAGAGAATTAAGGATCTCTTTATGACAAGCAATGAATTAAATAATTAAAATGGCTGTTCAAAATTATCAACCGCCTTGGGAAAAACAATTTCTAGTATGTTTCTACTATCAATTGATATTTTTTCAAACTACTGCGATTATAGTTAAACAGTATATTTTTTTGGATTAGAGTGATCAGTTGTTGTGGCTATTAGCATTTAAAGAGAAACAAACTTTTGGTTTATGTATAGGGACGTCTTTTACAACTCATTTAATAGATTGCACTTTTGTATGGGCTCGTTATATTGTAAAGTATAATTTGTGCCACGTTGATTCCGAAAGCTTTTTGATTTTTATCAATCGGCATACAGACTGGATCTCAAGAGTGGTATAGAATGCTCCAATTGCGAGTCTAAGACCCACGTTGTGTACGCTGTTTAATGGGTTTAAAGTTGATCGCCTTGCTGAACCGCACACTATCAAGCTGTAATCCATCTTCGATACCACCAGGAAATTGTAGAGATAGAGGAATTAATCCCCTGTAACCGCCTCATCTTAATGTTTCATTTCAGAAGCGCGTTAAAGCAATTGACTGTTTATAAATATGGTCTATAAGGAAGTGTGCAGACAAAAGGGCAGAGCCCGAGAACTTAAAGCCTGTAGCCGCACCGTCTCTAAAAAGTGTCGATCACCATTTGTAATTTATACCGATAATTTAATTCACATATAAAAAATCCCATAAACAGCTGTGGAATTGTCACTTTGACATCGATAAAAGTTAGCCTTAACTTTATCCGATCAAAAACTTTATTTACCTTTGGTTACTATTTCAACGTACCTTGCCGCGAAATCATGATTACAAATCACAATTACTATACATCTTCGTCATGGATACGTAAACAAACAAAAATAACAACTTAAAAAAGTTATTAATAATCTCAACTGACTTTATTTTCTCGATTTGGTAAATGTACTAATGCTGAAATAGCAAGGGCAGAAAATGAGCTTTAGCAGCCCGCCTATAATAATAATAATAATAATAATAATAATAATAATATTTAATTTGCTATAATGCATCGTTATACAAAAAAAATGTAACAAAAGCATAAAACAATTATCAGTAAGTACAAAACATAAATAATAGATTATTTATATATACAGGGTGAGTTTTTAGTGCGTATTTGCTCTATAGCGCCTTAGCTACTTATTCAAAAAATTGTGTGCTATCTCAAGTTGTTGGTAACCATTTTTGGTATTTTTAAAAATTCTGTAATAATACAGAGTGTTACATATTTCCTGTACAGCAACTAACTTTCTTATTTTAAATAGAACACCTTATATATTTTTAAAATTTAAAAGAGCACAAAAATTTAATTCAAAACATGTATCGCACCCTATGCTAAACCCTAAGGTATCGGAGGTATTTAACATAACAAGAAAAAAATTTCAGTTGGAAAGATCTGGATAGAGCCTTATAACATTTTCCATATGTTAATTTTTGACATACCGTAAGTACATAGAATTGTCTAACTTTTGCAATTAAAACAGATTGGAAAATAATATACTAAGTGTTACATTTTCCAGGTCACATTTAACTAACTTCAAACATCGACAAAATTTTTTTTTTCAAATAGAACACTCTGTATTTTTTTATGCCCAATTATGTAAAATTAAATTACCTTCCTTCTGGTATAGCCATTGCATGGGTTAAAGTTAGCAACTTTTGAAATTAGCCTTATACTTAAAAATTAAAACTGCTTTTGATTGAAAATAAACTAAAAAGAACGCGAACACATTTTTAATAATAACTTTAATAACATACATAATAATAACAATAAAAATATTTATTAAAAATTAATTTTTCAGTAGTGATCTACATTCCGCCCATTATTTGCTATGCATACCTCAATTCTTTGTCTAAATGACCGTTGAACATTTCCCAACATTTCTAGTGTAATTGTACGAAAAGCATTTCGTATTTTGTTTTTCTGATCTTCTACATTTTCTGAAATTTCTTGATAAACAAGATTTTTAATATGCCCCCAAAGAAAGAAATCTAAACAACTTAGATCGGGAGATCTTGCGGGCCAACTGACTGGACCACCCCGTCCAATCCATTTATTGGAAAATAAGTTATTTAAAAATCAGGAAACATTTCGACTGTAATTTGGCGGAGCCCCATCTTGCATAAACCACATGCTCCTGATTACATCCAATGGCACGTTTTCAAGTAAATCAAGTAGATTATTTTGCAAAAAAATTAAATATCTTTCTCCATTTAGATTTCCTTCAAAGAAATATGGACCAATTATGTATTGACCAATAATACCTGCTCACACATTAACAGAAAAACGATGCTGTCTGTCTATCGAGATTCTAAAATGAGGGTTTTCCTTATCGTAATGGTGATAATTCTTGCGATTTGGTTTACATGTGTTAGAGAAAGAGCTCTCATCATTAAATAACACATAACTGGAAAATAATCGGTCTTCGTGTATTTTTGTCAGCACCCAGTTACAAAAATTTATACGGTTTTGATAATCCTGTTCAGTAATATTTTGTTGATATTCAGGATGATAGTCATGGAACTTATGTTTTAACTACCGAAATCTGAAAAATATCCAAAACAGCACTAACTTGTCTAGTACTAATCTCAGGATTTTCAACTACTGCAGTAACTATATCAAATTGCATAGCTTCATCCTTAATTTTTCCTTGCCGTGAGTTCTTCTTATAATTAGAATTAGCTGTAAGTTTAAAACGTTCCTTAAGTCTTTCAAAGCATTTAACTTGACGTTTTATTCGCTCAGGATATCGCGTTCGATATAATTTGGACGCCAATTAACAATTTCTATTACATTCTCCTAATAAATAAGTCATGTCAACTAATTTTTGAGTAGAGCAATTCATATTAATGTTTCATTAAGAACAACACAGTTGTAATCAAGTAATTAAACGAGACTGTCAAAACTACTGAGAAACTGACAGTTGTTTGTTGTCAAGGCCTTCTAAATTTTACTCGTGTATTATTCAAGATCTTCTATGAAGTATCAATCTAAAACATAATAATGCTTTTTTTTTAAAATAATTAAAAAATAAATATTTTCGAATTTTGTTATTAATTATTCAAGTACAAGACTAACTTTATATGCAATTTTTAAGCAAAATCCTTATAAATCTGTCACCTTGAAAGAAAATTACAAATATCTCAAAAGCTGCTAAGTTTAACCCCTGCAATGGTTATACCAAAAGAAAGGTAATTTAATTTAATTAATATAGACACATGAAAAAAACTTCTTTTCCTACTTAAACTCCACATAGCCAAAGACAAAGTTCACCATGAAGATAGATTTCAACATTCAGGTGCCTTTTCTGGACGTCCTAGTAAAGAAATAGAAAGAAGACGGGGTACTTAGGTTATTCGGTATACAAAAACCAACCGGATATCTGAATGGAAAGCCACACGACCACCAAGCTCAAATACAATGAGTAACAAAACCGTTAATGTGTAGAACTAAAGAACTAAAAGATAACGACCACATCAAAGAAGAAATTGAAACCATTAGAAAAATTTTAAAGCGGAATGGTTACACTGACAAATCTATCCGGAAAGCCAAATCAACGAACATCGGAGGCTGAAACCAAAAACCTAGTGTACTTGCCATAAAGGGAACGACAAATAAGATAGACCACTTACTCATACAACACAACATAAAAACAACATTCAGCACTGCACAAAAATGGAAACATCCTTCAAAAGTGCAAAACAAACAAAAGATTTGAAAAATTATTGAGTATACGAAATACCGTGCAGAAACCAATAGAACATAATAATTAGTATTAGAGAAACATCAAAATGCTGTTAGAAAAGATTAAAAGACATCATCTCTAGCAGAACACGTAAAAACGACCTGACACAATCGATTTCACCAATAGAAACTACTGACTAACACACCAAGTCCAGAATAATTCAAGAAGCTTTTAAAATCAAGAAACGTCCCAACAATTTGAACACTCGAGATGATACCCAAAAACATGAAACAAACGAGTTAGAACTGCAAACGTGCAATGATATGTATGACACGCAGTCAAACAAAGAACCAGTAAATACCATTTTTTCTACGAAATGAAATAAAATAATGAAAACAAAGAATAATGAAACATATAAACCCCAACATATTGAGCATAAAAAATACAAAGTGTTCTATTTGAAAAAAAAAATGTTTCTGGAGTTTAAAGTTAGCTAGATGTGACCTGAAAATGTAACACTTAGTATATTATTTTGCAATCTGTTTTAATTGCAAAAGTTAGACACTTCTATGTACTTACGGTATGTCATAAAACATATGGAAAATGTTATAAGAGCTTCATCCAGATCTTTCAACTGAAATTTTTTCTTTTTATGTTAAATAACTCCGATTTCTTAGGGTTTAGCATAGGGTGGATACATGTTTTTGAATTAAATTTTGTGCTCTTTCCGAATTTCAAAATATATAGGGTGTTCTATTTAAAATAAGAAAGTTAGTTTCTGTACAGGAAATATGTAACACTCTGTATTATTACAAATATTTTTAAAAAATACCAAAAAAGGTTACCAATAACTTGAGATAGCACACCATTTTTTCTAATAAGTAGCTAAGGCGCTATAGAGCAAATACGCACTAAAAACACACCCTGTATATATATATATATATATATATATATATATATATATATATATATATCAAGTTATTGGTAACCTTTTTGGTATTTTTTAAAAATATTTGTAATAATACAGAGTGTTACATATTTCCTGTACAGAAACTAACTTTCTTATTTTAAATAGAACACCCTATATATTTTTTGAAATTCGGAAAGAGCACAAAAATTTAATTCAAAAACATGTATCGCACCCTATGCTAAACCCTAAGAAATCGGAGTTATTTAACATAAAAAGAAAAAAATTTCAGTTGGAAAGATCTGGATGAAGCCTTATAACATTTTCCATATGTTAATTTTTGACATACCGTAAGTACATAGAATTGTCTAACTTTTGCAATTAAAACAGATTGCAAAATAATATACTAAGTGTTACATTTTCCAGGTCACATTTAGCTAACTTTAAACTCCGAAAACATTTTTTTTTTCAAATAGAACACTTTGTATTTTTTTATGCTCAATATGTTGGGGTTTATATGTTTCATTATTCTTTGTTTTCATTATCTCCAATAACTTGAGATAGCACACCATTTTTTCTAATAAGTAGCTAAGGCGCTATAGAGCAAATACGCACTAAAACACACCCTGTATATATATATATATATATATATATAAATGATAAGCTTTTCGACATCTAGTGTCGACTCGTGAAAGCGTTCACGTACGAAAATGTTAGCAACTTTGCCGACAGGTATGTAAAGCAGTTACATAGTCGACTCTTCAATAATTATAGCCAACCTAACAGTTGCCAAGTATAAAAATTTCGAATCGCCTGCAGTAAAGTACGCAAGTGGTTGTACAATAGCAAACAAATACGCTATTGAAACTTAAAGAAACTGCGTCAAGATTCTACAACTTAGCAGCATTTCCTACCTTTATCTCTAGTAAGGCTTGAAATGAAAATTACTTTTTACAGTCGATGAGGAAAAGCTTATTTATAAAAATTGTAAAGGGTTCTATTCATTAAATGTTCAGACTGTTTCTGATGCTAACCTAAAAATTTGCAATGTAGTAGCTAGGTGACCGGGTACTACTCATGACCAAACAATTTTTTGGAAAAGGATATTTCGCATTTTATCTTTGGGGATAATCATTAACCTTCACACGACGATGACTTTGATAGTTGCTACAGCTGTTCTTCACAATTTAACCATTAAAATGAATGAAGTTGAGCTACCAGAAGAACCTCAAATGGATCCAAATTTGATTGATAACAATTATAACAATCAACAACAATTTAACCCGAATGGATAGAATTATAGAGCTATATTTATTCAATAGCATTTTAACTTATATAAATAATTTCAAAATATTTAAATTTAAAATAAATAATATTTTTTACTGGCACACTTGGACCTCTTCCTGTATCAGTACAATTCAACCGTTGAGCTGTTGCGTATTTCTTTGCCGAAGTCTTAAAATTATCAATTTTGCTTTCAGTGTTTACTTTCCTTAGTGGATAGCAACTATTAAACTCTTTTTGATATTGTATCCATGCCGAAGCCTACAGTAGAACTACTTTTGCAGGATTTTACATTCTATCAAATCTTTATATTTGAAACTTTAGCTAAATCAAGCTCTTCTTCCTTCGCAAAATAGCGTCATCTATCACGTTTTAAGACTGGAGTTTTCATAAAGCTAATTTTGAAAAAAATTATTTTATATTGATAATAGGTACACAAGCACACGTCAAGTACGAACCAACTTTGTACATCAGTTATGCCAAATTATATTGGATAAAACAAAATTTGACTTCAGTTAAAGTTACTAGTAAATTTGTTATAAAAGCCGTTTACTTTAATTTTAGACTTTAATTTTAAAATGACTTTAGTTAAAGTCACTTTTAATAGTTTGTTATGAAAGCGGCCGTAAGAAAAATTAAAACAAAATTAATGTAGTTGGCCAATATTATATAATTAGGTTATAAAATATAAAAAATAATGTCAACCTTGTTTCTGATTTTCTTTATCATAGTGATCTCCCAGATTTTGTAGTTTCTGATATTAAAATTTTACTCGATTTTTGCCTCAACAATCAATTTTTTTAATTTATCGATTCCTTTTACAAACAAAATAATCGTTTACCGATGGGTTCTCCTTTATCTTCCATACTTGCAAAAATTTTTCTAAATTATCTCAAATCTGTTTACATTTTGGTTAACCTCTTGCATCTTGTAATAACTATTCTCCTAATTTAATTCTCAATTTATTCAACAAATTTCAATATAATTTCAATATTAACACATTTACATTTCTTAGCCATAGTAATAATCACAATCATACTAATTTTATTTCTTTCCTTTTTCTAAAATTTTTTTCTAATTTTATCAGAAAACTTTAACCACTCATAGACTATAGGATATCTTTCTCTAATACCAACATTCTAGCCAAAATTTTCTCTTCTAGTGTATACCCTTCAGATCGTCTTTCTTTAAATGGCATATATAGGTTCTTATGTTTTGCAATAAGTTTTATATAAGTCGTACTGTACGTAACTTTAAAGTTTGGTTGAAAGAGCATTTTAGGTACATAGCAAAACCTCAAAAATATTCATATAATCTTTCTTCCATCAAATGTACTTACGCAGAACACATTATTTGTAACAATCACATTCCCGCCGATTGCTCCTTTATATATCGGTTTTCCACTGACTCTAATTTTACTAACAAACGTATCTTAGATATCCTTGAGTCAATTTATATTCATACAGCAGATAATAGTATATTATATTACCAAGGTTGTGAAGTCTGTCATTATTGCCTTAGCACCAGTTTATTTCGCGAGGGCGGTAGCCCTGAGCGAAATAAGGTGCGTAGGCAATAATGGACTCTCACAACCATGGTGTATATACTATTTTTTCTACTACTAGCCAAATTTAAGCAAAAAATAAAAATAAACATTTTTCTTGTAAAAATCAAGTAGCACAGGAATGCAAATAAATCAAAAGCATTAAAAGCTCCATACGTTGATAAACCAACTGCAACTGATTCACTAAACACTTGTGTGACATATTTCACCTTCATTTTCTGAAAATTATTCGAGTGATATGTAAATTTGTTGATTTAGGAGCCAATCGCAGCGGTTTAGATTTGTCTGACATGTAGAAATTTTTAATGTCTTTCCAAGATGCTTTTTTGTTATTAAAGATTATATCGTATTTAATCAAGTTATTTTGCACCGACTTCAATAAATAGGAGACATCGTAGAAATAATAGATTTTCTTATCGTTTACGAGAAGGTTTCTGTTTTTCAGGTGATACATGTATTCCTTTTAATTAGGCTTAGAAAATTTTACTGCTGCCCTAACATTCGCACCGCATTGTAATTGTAGCTTTTCTATGCAGTCCAATATATCGACTTCAATTTGTCACCTTTTACATATCGTATTTGTAAAGCTGTAGCACAAGGGTTGTTTAACTTTTTTATATATAACCTCTAACCATGATCACGTAGCAGTTTGAGCTGGCAAAAATTTAAAACTTACTTTAAAATTAACATTTTGGGGCTCGTAAAATATAATTTTAGTGAAAATTGTTTGTGTTCCTCTATTTACCTCCTGCTTCTAGTGGCTTATTTTTTAAGTCCACTTCGTCTGTCACAATTTGTGCTCTGCTTTCGGGAAGTAATCGTTGGGAGATGTTAACTTCAATTGAAGTGCTTTCTTTTCACATTGCAATTTAAGAATGTTCTCCGTAATTTTCTTTACCTAAGAGTATTTGAGCTGCAAGCTTGAGTAGTTTTGGTATAGCTAGAGATGTTAACGGGCATTTATTGCTTCGCCAATATACTTTGCATCATTTGAATATTGGGTTTCAGAAATTGGACACTTGTAATTTATTTAGAATGGCAAGTGTTCACCACATACTCGTTAAGTTTTTAGAGTCAAGATTTTTATGCAACAGATCGGACCTTCCAGATTCTGTTAACCATTCAAAATACCTACAACAAAATGTTTGTAATTTACTTAAAATTTTGATGTAACTTAACTCGCCTGGTTAAATCTCCTTTGGGAAACCTGAAAACTGATTCTACCATCATATTTAATAAATAAATAAATTCAGGTTATGTATTTGCGGTTATGGGATGGGGGCGCGAATTTTAAACTAATGGCATTTTTTATTCAAATAATTTTATCGTGTTAGGTAATTTTAAGCAGCAAATAAGTTAAAGATAATCGCCTGGATATACAAAATTATGTTTCACTCGTTTTGTTAAACAACTATTCTTAGGTTCTCAAAAAATTTGAAATTGTCCATTATTAACCTAGGTCAACAATAGAAAAATTATTAACCACTAATAGAGAAATTCAACTTTTCAGTTGGCTAGAGACGCAATAATTGGACCACTTCACAGCTAGTAGTAGAAAAACACCTTTTTATTTTTTTTTTATTTCATTTTACAGTTTGCTTTATGTCACGCAAGCGCGTCCTTTACTTAATATAGGGTAGGCCATCTAGCGGTTGCATTTTGAACCACTATTTATTTGAAATACATGAATGTTAAATGTCATCACAAATTGATAGATTGTTAGTTAAAAGTCTGAATTTTACGAAATGGTAATCCATACGCTTGATGAAAACTGGAAAATACTAAGAACTTACTTCCAAAGTGGCGAGTCTTTAACCCAAACTGTAAGAAATTTAAAAAAAAATGGGCAAAGATCGAATACTATCACGTCAAGTTGTGGACAAATTCGTAAAGCGAGCTTGCAAAACTGGTTCGTTGGTTGCCAAAACAACTCGTTCCCGCTCTAATACAGTGCGTACGAAGAAGAATAAGTGTCCGTGATCATCCATCAACGTCAACTCGTCACCGTTCTCAAGAATTGAACATTTCCCGCAATTCTCAATTTTGCATAAAGACCTCGGTATAAAAGCTTACAAAGTTTAATTGGTCCATCAACTAAAGCCACAAGACCATCCGATGCGTTTTCGGTTTGCCCAATAGACTGAAGATCAATTGGCCGAAGATGAGCATTTTTACCAAAAAATTATCTTTTCTGACAAGGCGCATTTTTACCTCGGAGAATATCAAACAAAATTGTCGCATTTGGGGCTCAGAAAACGCATACTTCACCTTGGAAAAGCCGATGCATCCACAACGAGTCACTTTTAAGCACTGTTTTTAAAAACCGAATAATCAACCAAAATTCTAATGTTAATTGGTAGCCTCGGTGCTGTGATTTGAGCTCATTGGACTATTATCTATCGGGATCCGTTAAAGATAAGTGTTACGCGAACCATCCAGAGACAATTGAGGCCTTGAAACACAAAATCGAAGTTGCCATTTAAGAGATACAAGCCCAGACAATCGAAAATGTACTGAAAAATTGGGTCGAGCGAAATTGGTACTGTAAGGCCAGCCGTGGCAGCAATTTAAATAATGTTGTGTTTTAATTCTTAAATATCAAGGTTCCATCTTTCTAATAAAACCGAAAATTTAAAAAAATATTTACTAATTTTTTAACTTTTAAATGGCCCACCCTTTATGTCATTTTTTTATAATTTTGTTTACATTTTGACAATGTCTATGGGCAATACCATGCCGATTTTACATTATAAATTTAAAAGCTCTAAAATGTTTACAATTACTTAAGTTTGTCACCACTCTGTGACTTTAAATTTAAATTAATTTGGTTAGTATTATTTTTAGAGTCAAAACTAGTAATACTTTTTTGTACCTTATAACCTAATTATATGTATTGACTAACGAAATTAATTTCGTTTTAATTTTTTTTTAGTATTAATTCATTCATCTGTTAAAATTTTCTAGTGGAAGTGAATATTACTAGTTGGGACTTTACTTAGAAGTACTACAAGTGTGGTGATGCCAATTGACAGGGTGTGGGGCACCTTGACGATGAGGCAAATCAACTGACTGAGGTATAATAATCTTTCCGGTTCTTCTTATCTGCCAAATGGCTCTCTAATTATTTGAGGAATTTACATTGAAAGTTTTTAAATTCACACCAGGTATACATTTGACTAAAAAGTATATTTGTCGTGGGTTTTAAAATTTTACCATAACTATGATACATCACTATAATTTTGTCGTATTAAAAACTTATACCGTTGCTCGTTCACTAGTTACGGGAAAACATGCCATTGTATTAGGATAAAAAGAAAGCAGGACTTGGTAGCCTAGAGAATCTTGCTGCATATTGGACTGAATGAATTATTTTAAACAATAAAATAATTTTATTTTGATTCAAAAATGATTATTTAAAAAATCAAACGTAGAATTAAAATAATTATGACTTAAGACTTCTAAAATTGGTTTAATTAATAAAAAAAATGTTAAGTATTTTAATTTATTATACGAAGTCGATTTACAAGTCAGAAATCTAAGAACCTACAATAGATGTTTAATTAAAAATAATAAATTGATCTATTGCAATATTTTTTGCGTCGTTCGTTTTATTTGACCAAGTTTCTTCTTATTTACTAATAATTGCTAATAATTATTTGTAATCAAGGTGTTTTATTGATTGAATAAAAATATAGTTAAATAACGAATAACTTTTCAAATTACTAATGTCAATGATAAAATATACGTGCCTAAGCACTCAATATACAAAAAATTGAAATAATAATGATTGCGTTGCACCTGTTTTAATTGAAAGCCATAGATTTTTATAACCCCTTTGTTGAAATTCTACAACGTATTACACTTGATAAGTTTTAATGATATTTGAAATTGAAAATAATAAATGTTTCAAATTTATGTTTTTTTTATCCTGAAACGCACCGATTACGATGTGGAGTTTCAAGGCCTAGTTGTGTAATAAAATAATTTTGAAATACTTAGCAATTTATTACCATAAACGTAGATCGTTAAAAATCATTAAAAACAGAAAAAAATTGATTATAAAATTTAAGTGTTTACTTTTAACCAAACAAAAGCAACTTTTGTTTCAAAATTTCATGTTTCATGTTCACGGAAATATTGGATTTTTTTGAAAACATAGTATTTGGAGCCTTCGGAATTGCCCGTAATTATCAAGTTTTTTCAGCCGAATCTGAACCATCATTATAAACTACATAATTTTGTGTAGAAAATTATATTAAACGGAAACTTGTTTTGTTGCTAAACGAGATTTTTACTGTAATATTATCAATATCGGAATTGAAGAAAATTAAACAGTTATACTAACAATTATTATTAAAAATTTAGTACACACTTTATGCACATATTTTGTAACACACCTCGCTTAATTAACAATAATAAAAGGTTAATTGAGCACAGGGTTTTTTTTTTTATTAATTCCAACTTGTTACAATCTGTCCTTGAGTTCTGGCACTATATTTATTACTGAACTTGATTGAAGATATTTGTAAGTCTCTTGTAATTGTGGTGTTCTGGAACATACCATAGAGCATCAACTATTATTCTAAAAACTTTGTTTTCAAAACGTTGCAATATTTCCAGGTTGGAATTGCTTGTTGTGCCCTATAGTTGTATGCCGTAATTTATTTTCCAGCGTTAATTTAGATTGCCTACCGGTTAACCAGTACATTTGTTTTAGTTTTAGTCCAAGTTGCTTCCTCTTTGTAAATATATGTTTTTCTAGGTTAATCTTCGGTCCATATGTATTCCTAAATACTTAATATCATTTGTTTGGTTCAGTTGTCTGCCATTTAGTGTGACGGTTGGACAAGTACCTCTGTTTAATGTGAATGTAATATGCACTGATTTTGTTTCATTTGCTTTAATTTTCCATAGCGTTAGCCAATTTTGAACCATATTTAAATGCTTCTAAAGATGTTCTGATGCAACTGTTGGATTAGAATGTACTGCTACTATAGCAGTGTCATCTGCATATGTGGCAACTACAGTCCTATCAGTTGTTGGTAGATCCGCCGTGTATAAGAGGTAGAACGTAGATCCTAATACACTACCTTGCGGCACACTTGATTTAATTGGCAATAAGTCTGTATACTCGTCCTGGTACTTTACAAGCAAGTATCTTTCCATTAAATAGGATTTAAGAACAATGAAAAAGTTGTGTGGTAACTTTTGTTTGAGTTGTTGCACAATACATTTTTTCCTCAAATGCTTTGTTGATTATGTTAACTATCTGATGTACCTGTTCTAATGTACCATGTTGGTTCCTAAACCCAAATTGATGATCAGGAATAAGTTTATTAGTCTCCAAAAACGGTTTAAGACGTTCTAGAAATATTTTTTTAAACACCTTTAAAAGATTGGCAGTAAACTTATTGGGCGATAGGAGGTTGTTTCATTTGGGTTTTTTATAGGTTTTAGCAGCATGATAATTTGTGACACTTTCCACTGTTTGGGGAAGTACCCAAGTTTAATTACTACGTTAAAGATTTGCTGTAGAGCTTTAAATCCTTTAGTTGGTAGTAGGACATTCTGATGTTAGATGGCTAACTATTCACTTGACGCAGTGAGGAGTTTTTTGGCAGAAGTTTTTTGTAGGGCCATATTGCTGCCAGAGCATGCACTGCGATATGGTTCTTCTTGCATGTGGTGCTCTAAATACTATACTACTGTTCATTAGCAGTTTTACTTTATATATGTCTTTGTTGTTGTCGTTCTGCTATAGGTCTATGAAAAACATGGGCAGACGTACATTGCTGCGTGGTTGTTTTATGTTCCACATATTTGTTACTTTGTGTACCAATGCTTGTACACTTTCCTTTATTTCGTTAATATCTGGAGAGTAATGTATATTTTTTAAAACAATTCTGAAACTTTTATCTTGTTTGGGTTTATAAGTATGGTATTCGGTTTCTTTGTCATTTAACATTTTTACAATTTTGGTACAAGTTGCACCGTCTTTTGGCTCTATTTTCACTTGCTTGTTACTGAGTGATACCTTGTTTAATTCTTTGATTAACGGTTTAATGGTTTGTACACCAGCGATGAAAATATGTGGTGGTTTCGGTTGTTTCTTTTTTTCTACCTTGCGAGTGTTTGTATCCATTTGCTCTTGTTCATTAAGGGGCTGTATCTGTTGTTGCTTAGCCAGTATTCTTTAGGTTTGCTTTGACTCGTGTGCCTTTCTTTTTCTAATATTCGTTTTTTACTACTTCTAACAATTTGCCAGTCATTTTTGTGTGACTGTGGTAGCGGTGGAAATTCAGGTAGTGGATGGTGTACTGCTTGATTCGGTATTTGAATGCTTGTTTGTTGTTGGCTATAGTATGTAGGATGTTGTTGTGATTGCTGTGTTATCATCGGTTGAGAGTAACACATGTTTGGGGCTGACATGTATTGTGATTGCACATTATAGGGTTAGCTTGCACAAACTGCGTGTTATTGTAATATGGGTTATTGGCCATTTTGGCTGCACTTTGTAGTAGTATTTAAGCAATTTGTGATGTTATATTAAATTCAAACAAAATCAAAAATAAAATATTTAAATGTAAATATGAGTAAAAAAATTATAGTCACTTCGCTGTTTACTATCATCAATTGATCTAAGATCAACGTTTATCACTTTGCACTTAAATCTCGTGTATACAGAAACTATACACACAACCTTATTCGTCAAAATTTAAAAGTGTACTAAGCACAGGGGTGAGACAAAATTTATTTTGTGCTTGGTGTTGCTTCAGCCAGACAAAACTAAACGCCAGAGTTCAAACAATATATTATTTGGATAATGATAATTAATACAACAAATTCTAATGATTACGGATGGGATTGTCACCGCACTATGTATGTGTAGGCGGTAATGTAGCGACTTCCATGGTTTGAAAGCTTGATCCACGCGAGAAATTTGAACAGTGGTTTTATGGATTTCGGCGATATTTTAAGTAGAATACTTACAGACGTGATGTAAAATACACTTAATTTATTGAGATAAGTTATTCAAAACAAACCTCTTTAAAACGTCGATGTACTGCGATGGTTTTCTAGAGGTAGAAGCCTCTTCCGAACCCAGATAGCGGTGATCCTGCTCGACTGGGCGAAAATGCGGCGACAATGATGTTGGTATCAGCTTTAGGTAGTATTACTATAAATGGAATTGTCAGTTTTTAACAAGAGAGGATTTAGATTATTTCAAAGTTAAACGAGGGTTCGTCGAAGACGTTATGAGTAAAAATTTTAGCTAATAGAAATCGCATTGTAAACTTTGGGGTTAGAAACAAATCTACTACCTCAGGTTCTTTCGTGCAAGGAAAATCTTATAGAAATTAGAAGCAGCACTACAGAGGTTGCGTAAAGAATCAAACCTAAAAGACATATCTCTTTAATGCGGAAAGAATGTTATGAAACTTAGGTGCTGTATTAAAGAGCCTGCATTCAGAATCAAATCGAAAGACAGGGTCTTTCACATATAGTGCTGTTCATTTCACATTGGCCATAGGATTTTACATGTTAATATTTCAATCTCATGTTAACACTTCATGGGACATCTGGTATAAACCATTTATGTTAATTATAATTAAGTGGTAAAATGTCTCAAAGGAAAGGAACACCAACTGCAGCGTCTATTTAACCAACACTGGTGCAGTTTTTGGTGTTTTTCTGTTGGTAAAATGTCTATTAGAAAATATTATTAAATTAATTTGTAAGTTTTTAATTAAATAAAAAAAATATCGTTTTGGAGAGGATTCAAACCGACGAATCTAAGGGACTTTTGCAGTTTGACTTTGTTACTATGGTAACGATATTTATGATTGTAGATTTGCTTGGTACTGGACAATTTGGATGCAAAGCTGCAAATGAAGCCGCAACTTCACGACCTGAAGCACCTCGTACGTATTCCAAAACAATCTGAACTCTTTCTTTTACGGTGTAAACTGACATACTCTGTTCAGTTTTTTAAAAATTAAACGTCTCAAAATGTCTCAAACTTAATAAATTTGAATGATAATTTCGTTACCATAGTAACTAAGTCAAATTACAAAAGTTCCTTAGACTCGTCGGTTCGGATCCTCGTCAAGACGATATTTTTTTTTTTTCTTTATTAAATTGAAAACTTACAAATGAGTATAAGAATATTTTCTTGATAGACATATAATTATACCAGATGTACCAAAAAAGTGTTAACATGGAATTGAAATATTAACATGTAAAATCCTATGGTCAATGTTAAATGAAAAGCACTGTATAACAAGAACGTTAAGAAAGTCGGTTGGAAACGACGGTCAGTAAGAAGATAATTCGCAGTCAGGTATCGGGCGATTAATCGTCAACAATAAATATTAAGCGGTTATAATAAAATAGTTTAGATGTTCTCAGAGGGTAACTCACGAAGAAATTGAATGTTCACTTTGAAAATTGCTCTTTTATACTGGAAATTTATCTATGAAAGAAACTTACTTATTTTTAAAAAACCCCATCTATTGATGTTTGTTACAATCTTAACATTTTTGCGCCATATAATATAATTTGAATTTTTCTAAATTGTTTGAAAGGTTTAAAGCACTAACAAAGAACAAACGTTTGGCTAAAAAAGTTTCGTCAGTGCTTCTAATGAAGTATTAAGTTTGCACGATCTTTTAGAATCTGAACTTTTTAAAACGCTTAGAGAAGATAATTTGTTTTATAGAGCACTAACAATTTTTACTCCAGGGGACAATAAAGATAAACTTAATTGGTTTTTAGCAATTGTTTGAAGTTCTAAAAGAAAAATTTGTAAGCGCATCGGTTCTGTCTTGCCCCCGATTTATTCAAACTGATGATTCCGACTATGGGATGGGTGCGGTTTTAACCCAACAACACCAGGAAGAAGAGAAAGTGATTACTTACATTAGTAGTTTGTTGAAGAAAGCAGATAGGCACTACTCTGTAACTCAAAAAAAGTGTTTTGTTGTGATCTGGGCATACGGAAATTCAGACCGTACGTCGAAGGCTCTTAATTTACAATTGTGACAGATCACCATTCATTAATTTGGTTGAATCAACAGCCAAGTCCTACTAGTAGGTTGGCAAGGTGGGCCATTAAATTGAATTAAATTGACATTAAAATACATCAATATGACTTTGATATTGTTCATCGCAAGGGACCAGACGCAAAGTGCCGGATGCGTTATTGTGAGCCGTACCAAAAATAGAGTTAGACGAAGTTGAGGTGGATTACAATGCTACAGATACCTGGTAGTCTCGAACGTGGGATAAAATCTTGACTTTACCGGAGAGGAATCCACGTTAGTCTGTACGAAAAGGTAGGGTTTTAAAAGAATCTGTTTGCGATTTTCAGATTTGTCACCTCCTAAAGAGGAATGGTAATAGGTCGTTCTCAAGGAACGTAAGGCATAAATACTAAAAGGAAACATGACTTACCAACAGCAGGGTATTGTGGTATGTTTACGACAACTTCTAAGATCCAGGCGCGTTATTGGTGGCTTGGTATGAGATGCGACGTTGAGAAGTTTATTTGGCATTGCAGTACTAATGTAGTGCACCTTATAAGGTAGAGCAGAAGAAAACTCTAGGTGCTCTGGCTCCTTTGGCGACATCAACTAGGTCTTGGCGGATTTTAAACATGGACTTGGTTTTTTATCACCATCATCTAAAAGAAACACTTGCATTTTAGTTGTTGTCGATTCTTTGTCTTTTCGTTCTTCTTCGTAGTGCAAGATCTTCTTTGGTGATCCGAGTTATGAAAGAACACATATTTTTAGTTTTTGGCACTCCACAGTACATTGTGTGTGATAATGGTGTTCCATTTTGCAGCAAGAAACTCACCAGTTTATGTTGTCATTACCGCACAAAAATTCTCTACACAGATCGTTATAAAGGTAGACCAAGTCTTGAAGACAATGATATCTTCCTACGTGAAAGATAATTACAGGTACTGGGACAAACATCTGGCATAAATTGACTGTACAGTGAGAACGGCAAAACATGACGTCTTTGGTTACACTCTGCGGTCTGCGAAAGAGAGCACGTGTTATTTGGAGACATGTTTGGACAAATTTCAGACAAACCAGTTGTCGTCGAGGATCCCCAATGTTTTCTACTGTCTCCTAAAGTACAGCGGTGATGATCTCAAACAGGATATTTTAATTCGCTTGTCAAATTCCTATAAAAGGAATGCCCTACAATACAACCTTCATCACCGGGCAATCCTATATGAAGCAAATAAGAAAGTTTGTTGAAAAAATTACGTTTTCTCAGATGGCATCAAAGCACATTAATGCAAAATTGGCTGAAAAATTTGTTGGTCCGTTCGCACTTAACAAACGTATGTCACCCAGGACGTTTGAATTGATGGATTATAACAGTCGTTCAATAGGTGATTGGCACGCAAATGGTCTAAAACTTCACACATTGTAGACATTTTGTTTTTTATCGGATTACATAATTTTAACATTACTATTATTAGTTAGGATTTTATTTTATGAAACGTTGGTCAAGCATAAATTTGAATTTTTTCCCACTCATACAGGAAATTGTATTTACGTCCTTGTACGTAGTGGAAAAATTCGCATAAATAGGTTAAGTTTTTGACCTCTTCTGGTCTTTTATCTTCTGGCCAATTGAAATGCCATTTTGTAGGTCAACATATATTGGAGGCATTTTGGTTTTACTCTGGGGAATAAATACAAAAACGTGGTGCATTTATCGATTGCGGCATTATACTATATTTATTTTGTTTGACACTACATTCTTTTGTCTGAAAATAATTTTTATTACATCGTATGGTTGTGTTTAATGCACATTGTTTAATTAAATTTTGGTTGCAGCTTTTGGAGTTAGCCGTACCATCATACCACTAAGGAAACGTTTGGGCCCTTTTTCTTGGCTTGATAGCCAATAATTGTCCTTGTAGTATATTCGGCCCCAGAGCTCGTCGGACAAACCACCATTAATATTTTCGGGTCTTTCTTTCCGTAACAACGTGGGTTAATAATCTAAACACTTTGTTAGCGAATTAACTTTAAATACAATGGTCAAAAGGTTCACGTTAGCTTCTTAGTAAATTAAAGATTTTAGCAACAATATCTTTTCGGGACCGTTCAATCAATCATTCTCAACCGTTTAATTTAAGATAACGCCACAGACAGAAAACTACCAATATTATATCAAAACAACGTACAGTCTTCGTTGCACCTCTTCGTTTAGTTTTGCTTGGTAAAACATCATCGTATTGGAGCTTATTGAGGAAACAAACATTATTCTGCTAGAAGTTGTGTCCGAATCGAAGAATTCGTGATGTTGTTCACATTAGTTCTTAGTACGAAAATACAATAATAGAATCTATGGTTAATTACTGTTTAACTATAATATGTGGCTTATTTGAATATTTTTAATATGTTGAAAATAGAAAATGTGTTTTTTACCTACTGTTGTAGGCGTTTCTGAAATGTACATATTGGATGGACCTAACAGCCAATGATAATTTATGATTACTACATTTTTTTTGTTTCGCAACCACGTTGACCCACTATGTTAATATTTTTCGTGACCAATTTTAATTTTTTTATATTTAAAATTCCATCACATTAAACTCGATTTAATTGCTAATAGCGATTAACGATTAGTATAATTGCCTAAGTTTAATAATTTTCCTAATCATTAATATCAACAATAAAAGTGTGTAGCTATATAATGAAGGTAAAAACTAATTTTTTTATAATTCTCTAGAAAATGACGGTAAAACTACTTCAATTGTTCGTGATTGCTTTGGCTATATCCTGTATAGTGTGCTATGGTAAGATACAATTTATATTAAAATGATTTACTTAAATATAAATAAATTATGGAAGATAAATCACGTGCTTGCGAACCGGTGAATGGACTGTGCCCTTTTAGATGTCATCCAGATGAGATAGTCTACGAGAATGATATAACGTGTTGTAAGCAACTCCCAGCAACAAGTACAATAAATATGTAGTTGTATGTGAAATTGTTACAAATACCAAAATAATAAACAAAAACTTCATTTTAAATTTTTCTAATTTTGACATGTAATTGACATTTTCATAATCAAAGTAGGTGTTGAAACCATCGACTTTTCTTATTTCTTATGTCACAAGTTGCAAAAAAATTTTATTCAAACCAGATTTATAAAAGGAAAGCAATTCGTATTTCTCAAACCATGTTTACTGTTTGAGGTTGTATGGGTAACATCCGTTTAGCTTTTTTAAATTTATATCTATTTAGTTTAGAACGAATTTGTTGCTGTTTCTGAGTAGGTATTACTGTGCTTGCAACCTTCGTTAGAGAATTGTAATTTTTTGTTATTATTAGTGACCTGAACTCTACCGCTCAACTAACCTTAAGTCGATAGCAACAAAAACAAATTGAGAACATAACAACATACAATGGGAATGTGTTAATATGATATTGAATTAAGCAAATTCAGGTTCCACAGGTACATGTAGTAGTCTTATAGTTCTGGATCATCAGAGATAAGAGTGTTATACATTTCATCCATCACAGTGATAATTAGATACTTAATTGGGCCATTGTTTATCAAACTAGGAGAATTGTTACTGATTGGGCTGAAGTAGAATCAGGAATCATTTTTAACCCGATTAGACATGAAAAAACACTAAAAAGTTTTTGATGTTATTGAAAACGCAAAAACATTTATTTAACAAATTTAAGAATATTATTTATCGTACAATTTTGACAATTACTCAATGTAACTCCAGAAGAAGTTTTTGAGTTGGCCGAAATTGTTTGTTTATAATTAGAGGAAGTAGAAGCTTCTCCCCAAATATTTTCGGCAATTTGTTTCCTGTTTTGAAAACAATTTTTGACATAACCTTCGGCTGCAAAGTTTAATTACCAACTCCCGTGTTGCTTAATTTGTAAAAATTGGTTCTCGAGTCTGCAAGGAAGGTTGCCAAAGACCTAACAGTGCCCCGTGTATAGCTCTGGATTTAGTAAGTTAATTACTTGTGCAATTTTTTTTTGGTAATCCACTAATTGTGGTAATGCCAACAGGTTAAATACCACACTTGCCATTTCTATATTTTATAAGAAATTGATTGTGCTCCACGTTTTCTGAACGTAAATTTATATATTTCCTAATAACGTCAACAAAGTCCTAAATCTCCTGGGGTAACAATGAATTCACGAATTGTCTTTGTTTTAGTATTGAGAATAATTATTCGAAAATAAGACTGCTTATCTGTAACATCTTCGACATGTAAATATTAATTCTGCCTTTTGACATGCTCCTGCGGTACTAATAATTAAAACAATCTGTAAAAACTCTGTTGAAAAACTCAAAAAGTTGTTGTCACCTGCAGGTAATATAAACCTTCTCACATTATCTTTTGAGAAAACTTTATATTGTTTGGGTTGGTATCCATTTGATTGTCGTTTTAAAAATGCTATTAAATTATTGTAAGTCTTAATGTTGATGCCTTTTTTTAGATATACGAGAGCGGTCTCAAAAGTTTCCGACCTCAACATGAAGGTAGCAGCACTCGTCAATAAAAGTCAGGAAATGTAATTGTGCATCTTTTGGCAGCAACACATCAAAGTTTCAGACATTTTGAACTTGCAGTTTTTATTTGACAGTTGTTTGAGTGAGTCGATGTGAGTATTTTTGTAAAAATTGGGAAAATCGAATATGGAGCTGTCATAAAATATTTGTTTTTGAAAGGAAATACTCCTATGCAAATTAAAAATAAGTTGCACTCTGTGTACAGGGGACTCTTCACCGTCATTTACCACTGTGAAATTTTGGGCAGTTGAATTTAAACATGGCTGTAAGAGTTTGGAAGATGATGAACGTTCGGGACGTCCAAAAACTGTAACTGCTGACGATAACATCGCTAAAGTTTAACAAATGGTGTTAGACGACCGCCGAATTAAAGTGAGAGAGATAGCAGAGATAATGATAATGTGCAAAAAACGTGTTTGTCACATCTTAAATCAAGATCTAGGCATGAGAAAACTGTCCGCGCGTTGAGTGCCGCGTTTGCAAACGTTAGACCAAAAACGTGTTCGAATAAACATTTCCAATGTTCTGTTGGCGCAGTTTAGGCGCAATAAATCCGAGTATTGGCGCCAATTAATTACTGTAGATGAAACTTGGATACACCACTATACGCCTGAAACAAAATTACAGTCAAAACAGTGGACTGCAAAGGGGGAACCAGCTCCAAAAAAAAAAACAAAATCTGCTTTTTTGGCTGGAAAAGTGATGGCGGGAAAACCATTACAGAAGCATACTACGCATCATAGAAATTGCGGATAAACGGTTACATTTTCAAAAAAAAAAATCCTGTTTCACCAAGATAACGCCCCGTCTCACACCTCAACAGTTGCAATAGCGAAAATTCATAAATTACGGTTTGAACTGCTTGACCATCCACCTTATTCACCAGATCTAGCCCAAACGACTTCTTTTTGTTTCCTCAACTAAAAACTGCGCTCGGAAGACAATAATTTTTGTCAAATAAGGAGGCAATCATCTTCGTGAACAATTATTTTGCAGCAAAAAACGCCGAGTATTATTTGGACGGATTAAAGAGATGGGAGCATCGCTGGAAAAAGTGTATAGAGTCACAAGGAGACTATGTAGAAAAATAAAAATAAATTTTAGGATAAAAAATTCTTGTACCTATGTTAGGTTGGAAACCACCCTTGTAGTTGGGTTCTCAGCATTGTATAATGCGTCTATAATGTAGATGATTTAAAATCCTTCTTACTCTAAAAATAAGCCAGAAGAACTTTCTTGTGTATAAACTTCACCTTCTTTTCTTCGCACCATTTGTCACACTTTGAGTAAACTAAGTTATACAGTGATTTTGATTTTTATAAAATTAAAGAGTTCATCGCATTTTCAGCGGCTTTTTCAATATCACTTGGCATGTCTGAATCGGAGCCCGTTTTTAAATAAAATTTAACTATCGCACAATTTAAATATTTAATTAAATTAATCGAATTTACAAATTTAACTGTCGCACAATCAAAATATTTATTTAAATAGTTTTAGCCGCCGATGAGGGCGCTGTGCTACTTAAACCAGTTACGTATGATGTAAATGTAGTTGTCAGTTCAATTGTATGTACCTACAAGCATTTTAATTATTACAATTTTATAAGTATGTGTATATTTTTGAGAAATTACATACAAAAAATTTAAGATACATCCTTTCGTTCTAAGTTTTTTATTCATATTTATACAGGGTAACCCACTACTAACGTCACGGAGTTTTAAGTCCACGTCTTTCTTTATTTTAAATTTATTTAAACGGAATATTATGTAGGTTAATAAGGGTTACAAACTGAAAATATTTTTAATTATACAGGGTAGTTCATAAACAAGTAACGCATTAAAGTTATGTTTTTTTTATAGCACACCCTGTATTTGACAACGATTTCTAATTCTACGGAAAAAATAAGAACCAGTTTTTTCAAGGATTTCTCTACCTAGTTATTACGGTTTTTCAGATTATTATCTCATCACTTCATCAACCACTGGAGTAAAAATTTCGAAATACTTCACAGAGTGTTCCAAAATCAAGTGCCATTATCAGTACGTTCAAAGTAAATTATCTTGCTTATTTTAAATAGAACATTCTATATTTTGTTGAATCATCTCATAGAGAAAACAATTTTCTTTTATATGGTATTAGGGTTCATATACCCAAATTCAGTAGTTTTGCGTTAATCACACTTTTATGATTATAAACAATGTATTTACATTGATACGATTTTTCTACTTAATTTAGTTGCCTATAATGTAATTTTTTGATAGGTTAACAAAATATCAGACGCACTAAACAAAAAATTATTAAAAAAAAATAAACAAACATACTAAAAATAAAAATTGTAAAAGATGCTCTCTATGTTTCCCATGTTGTTCAATTAAAAGAGCAATTTAATTTTCAAATCGGATAGTAGGTGGCATATTGTATACAATATTTTTAATAAACGTAAGTAATGCCAACAGATAACTGTAACGACGATTGAATGTTTAAATGCAAATCGTTATCTAACCGATAACGTTCTTTATACACGAGATCTCGCAACACATACATTTCACTTCATATTTTTATGTAACCTCATTGAAGAAAATCAATAGGGGTCAAATCTGGGGATATAGCAGACCAGTTTGGTTCACTCCATTTGCCTATCCATCTATATCTAAAATGTCTGTCGAGATAGTTTTTCAAATCAATTGATACATGAGCAGATGCGCCATCCATTTGAAACCACATTTTCCATCAAACATAGAGCGGTACATAGCACTACCAGTGGCACATAATCTTTGTAATAATCTTTCCAATACGTACTTTCTTGGATGTTTTTGATTAGGCTATTTTTGAGCATATACTCTTGATGCCAAAAGACAATATTTTAGACATTTTGCAATGCATAGTATAATGTCTATCTTTTCTTGGAGTAAGTACTGTTTCATTTTTTTATTAGGTATATCAACACTATGTACCGATTTAAAAAACAATCAACATAATGCAATGATTAAAATTAATGCTACATTTGTTTATCTATAAGCAGACTTATAACAAATCATACACCCTAGATTATGTTGGAAAATTTTATTTCAATGTAAATACATCGTTAATAATCATAAAAGTGTGATTAGTGCAAGAACTACTGTACTTGGATAAGGAAACCCTAATACCATATGAAAAAAAATTATTTTCTCTATAAGATGAGTCAACAAAATACAGAGTGTCCTGTTTGAGAAGAACAAGACAATTTATTTTGAATGTATTCATAATGACACGTGAATTTTTAAACACCCTGTTAAGTATTCTAAAATTTTTACTCCAGTGGATGATGAAAGTCAACTTAATTGGTTTTTAACAATCGTTTGAAGTTCTAAAAGAAAAATTTGTAAGCGCATCGGTTCTGTCTTGCCCCCGATTTATTCAAACTGATGATTCCGACTATGGGATGTGTGCGGTTTTAACCCAACAACACCAAGAAGAAGAAGAAACTAGTAGGTTGGCAAGCTGGGCCATTAAACTAAATTGAATTGACATTAAAATACATTAATATGACTTTGATATTGTCCATCGCAAGAGAAGAGACACAAAGTGCCGGATGCGTTATTGCGAGCTGTACCAAAAATAGAGTTAGACAAAGTTGAGGAACACTACAGATACCTTGTAATCTCAAACGTGAGATATAATCTTAATTTTACCGGAGAGGAATCTACTTTAGTCTATACGAAAAGATAGAATTTTTAAAAAATCTGTTCTCAAGGAGCGTAAAGCTGAAATACTAAAAACATGATTTACCAACTGCATGGCATTGTAGTATGTTTATGACAATCTCCAGGATTCAGGCACTTTATTGGTGGCTTGGTATGAAATGCGACGTTGAGAAGTTTATTCGGCATTGCAGCATTAGTGCACCTCATAAGGTAGAGCAGAAGAAAACTCTAGGTGCTCTGGCTTCTCCGGCGACATCAACTAGGTCTTGGCGGATTTTAAACATGGACTTAGTTGGTTTTTTATTACCATCATCTAAAGAAAACACTTGCAATTTGGTTGTCGATTCTTTCTTTTTTCTTTCTTCTTCCTAGTGCAAGATCTCCTTTGGTGATTCGAGTTATGAAAGAATACATATTTTTAGTGTTTGGCACTCTACAGTACATTGTGTATGATAGTGGTGTTTTATTTTGCAGCACGCAATTCACCAGCTTATGTTGTCATTACCGCACAAAAATTCTCTACACAGATCGTTATAAAGGTAAACCAAGTCTTGAAGACAATAATATCTTCCTACGTGAAAGATAATTACAGGTACTGGGACAAACATCTGGCATAAATTCACTGTACAGTGAGAACGGCAAAACATGACGTCTTTGGTTGCACTCCGTATTTTGCGTCCTGCGAAAGAGAGCACGTGTTATTTGGGAACATGTTTGGTAAAATTGTAGACAAGGAAGTTGTCATCAAGGATTCTGAACGTTCTCTACTGCCTCCTAAAGTACAGCGGTGCGAAGATCTCAAACAGGATATTTTAATTTGCTTGTCAAATTCCTATAAAAGGAATGCTCCACAATACAACCTTTATCATCGGTCAATTAATTACGTTTTCTCTGATGCATCAAAGCACATTAATTCAAAATTGGCCCCAAAATTTGTTGGCTCGTTCGTACTTAATAAACGTCACCAAAGATGTTTGAATTGATGGATAATAACAATCGTTTCATAGGTGTTTGGCACGCAAATAGTCTAAAACTTCACACATTGTAGACATAATTTTAATATTACTCTTATTAGTTAGGATTTTACTTTATAAAACGTTAGTCGGACAAAAATTTGAATTTGGTCCCACTCATACAAGAAATTGCATTTACGTCCTTGTAGGTAGTGAAAAAATTAGCTGAAATAGTTCTTGACCTCTTCTGGTCTTTTATCTACTAGCCAATTAAAATGCCATTTTGTGGGTCAACATATATTGTAAGCATTTTGGTTTTATTCTGGGGCATCTACGATTTCTACCACCAATATTGTGTCCCAGTAACGAGGGTAGTTTTGGTCTTGGATTGTGTATGGGATTTTCTGAAAGAGGATTTAATAGAGCACATTTTGGCATGGAATCGGGTAAGGCATATCCTGCGTTGATTTACATAATTTATCGGTCCTTGTTTTTCATTCTAGCACAATGGTTGGGGCCACGTTTTTTATTTACTTGTGGAAATAAATAAGTTGTAGGTACTTCACATAATTAAAATTACAAGAAATACATTGAGTTTGTTGATTGTGGAATCAAAGTATCTTTTACTTCCAAACCGGAGGCTAAGGGTTCTGTATAGCTGCCCCGCGAACACAGTTCCGGCTGCATTAAACATTGGCTAATTTAGGCTTGATTCCACTACAAGAATTCGTTAGAATTGTTGTTTGAGTACAAGGATCAAGTTAATTTGTTTATGCATTATCAAAATCAACTACAACCAAGTAAGATTCAGTTTGTACTAATAAACTCAGCTGGATTTAAAAATTTCATTTAATTACGTGTGAGTTAAAGAAAAAAATTCAACTTAAAAGATATTAAAAAGAAAGAAAAAAAACGATTTATGTAGGTGTAAGGCTGTTTTTGTAATCACGTATTTGCACCTTCAAGATAAACCATTTATATCTTTTTGTTTGGTTATGTAGTCGTTGTTATCGATCTTACATCAATTGTCTGATGGTTACATTCAACACTTTAGTAGTGATTTTAATTTTTATTTGTTTACTGTGGAGAAGTTGATTGCAAGTGGAATACAATTGCCACTTTTTACCTATTTTATGTTTACGTGACGAACAAGACCTAATTCGGGATGCAGTGCAATAAATACGAAAGCGTGGAACGTTTATCGATTGCGGCATTATAGGTAGTATATTTATTTTATGTTTCACATTAGCGCGCCATCCGACGGATCGAGTCAGAGAAAAATTTTATGTTTCTTTATTTGTTTTCTCTTTTCTGAATATAATTTTTAGTACATCATATGGTTGGGTTCAATGTACATTGTTTAATTGAATTTTGTGTCCCGCTATTGGAGTTATCCAAACCAGCATACCACTAGGCAAACGCTTGGCGCCCTTTTTCTTGGCCTAACAGCCGGAAATTTTCCTTGTAATATATTTGGGCCCAGAGCTTGTCAAACAAACTACCATTAATATTTTCGGGTCTTTCTTTCCGTAACAACTTTGGTTAATAATCTAAACACTTTGTTAGCATATCAACTTTAAATACAATGATCAAAAGATTTTAGCAAAAATATCATTTCGGGCGCGTACAATCAATCATTCTCAACCGTTTAATTTAAAATAACCCCACAGAAAGAAAACAATATTAGAAAAACGTCTAGTCTCCGTTTTGCTTGGTAAAACATCCTCGTATTAGAGCTTATTGAAGAAACGAATATTAACCTTCTAGAAATTTTCTCCAAATCAAATAATTCGTGAGGAACAACATTAATTCTTAGTACGGAAATACAATAATAGAATCTATGGTTAATTACCGTTTAGCTCTAATCTGTGGCTTATTTGAATATTTTTAATATATTGAAAATAGAATTTAATGGACCTAACAGCCAATGATTATTTTTTTATTATTACAATTTTTTCTGTTTCGCAATCCACTTTGACCCAATGTTAATATTTTTCGTAACCAATTTTAATTTTTATGTTTAAAATTTCATCACATTGAACTCGATTTAATTGCTAATAGCGATTAACGATTAATATAATTGCATAAGTTAAATTATTTTCCTAATCTATAATATCAACAATAAAAGTGTGTAGCTATATAATGAGGCTAAAAATTAAATTTTTTTATAATTCTCTAGAAAATGACAGTAAAACTACTTCAATTGTTCGTGATTGCTTTGGCTATATCCTGTATAGTGTGCTATGGTAAGGTACGATTTATACTAAAATCATTTACTTAAATATAAATAAATTATAGAAGATAAATCACGTACTTGCGAACCGGTGAATGGACTGTGCTCTTTTGGATGTCATCCAGATGATATAGTCTACGAGAATGATATAATGTGTTGTAAGAGACCACGTAGCAACGAGTAAAATAAATATGTAGTTGTATGTGAAATTGTTACAAATACTAAAGAAATAAACAAAACTTCATTTTAAGTTTTTCTAATTTATATATTATTATATATATATATATATATATATATATATATATATATATATATATATACAGATATATTTATCGTACAATTGTGACAATTACTTAATGTAACTCCAAAAGAAGTTTTTGAGTTGGTCGAAATTGTTTGTTTATAATTAGAGGAGATAGAAGCTTCTCCCAAAATATTTTCGGCAATTTGTTTCCTGTATTCAAAAGAATTTTCGACATAACCTTTGGCTGCAGAATTCAATTAGCAACCCCGTGTTGCTTAATTTGTAAAAAGTTGGTTCCCGAGTCTGCAAGGAAGGTTGCCGAAGACCTAACAGTGCCCCGTGTATAGCACTGGATTTGGTAAGTTAATTACTTGTGCAATTTTTTTTTGGCAATCCACCAATTGTATTAATGCCAACAGGTTGGATACCACACTTGCCATTACCATATTTTATCAAAAATTGATTGTGCTCCACGTTAACTGGACGCAAATTTAAATATTTCCTAATAACGTCAAGAAAGTCCTAAATCTCTTGGGGTAACAATAAATTCACGAATTGTCTTTGCTTTAGTATAAAAAATAATTATTGAGAAATAAGACTGCTCATCTGTAACATCTTCAACATATAGAAATATTAATTCTGCCTTTTGACATGCTCCTGCGACACTAACAATTAAAACAACCTGTAAAAACTGTGTTGAAATACTCAATAATAGGTAAAGATCATTGGATACATAAGTAAAATGTGTTTCTAACGACATCTCGTGTAATATGGACACGTGTAAATAGTATAAACTAAGAAATGCCAACAGATAACTGTAACGACTGTGAACGTTCAAAGTGCATTATCGTTATCAGGAGCGATCTGATGAGCTCACAATAAGATCAAAATGCGTATCAGGTGTTCTTTCGTTGCGTGTGTGCTACTGTACAAGAAATACTTGCTTTGCTATCGACACGCATGTTTAGGCATTTAATGTTATTGCTTCTGATAACGTTTATAATCGTTACAGTTATCTGTTGGCATTTCATAGTTTATACTATTTATACGTGTCCATATTACACTAGAAGTCTTTAGACGCAGATTTTACTTATGTTCATTGCTCCACGAGAGTTTAAAAGACCAACCGCCTTTTTGTACAGTTGTATACCGTACTTAAGTATACACCTCTGATGAGCTTATAATAAGACCGAAATGCGCATTAGGTGTTCTTTCGTTGCGTGTGTGCTACTATACAAGAAATACTTGGCTTGCTATTGACACCCATGTTAAAAAGTTATCGCTCCTGATAACGATAATGCAGTTTAAACGTTCACAATCATTGTTTACTTTAGCCATTAAAAAGTTGTTGTTATCTGCAGATAATAAAAGCCTTCTCACACTATCTTTTGAGAAAACTTTTGATTTTTTAGGTTGGGATCCATTTGATTGGTTTTTTAAAAATGCTAATAAATTATTGTAAGTTTTAATGTTGTTGCCTTTTTTAGATATAGTTGGGTTCTCAGCATTGAATAATGTGCCCATAATGTAGATGATTTTAAATCCTTCTTACTCTCAAAATAAGGCAGCATAACTTTCTTGTTTATAAACTACATTTTTTTTTCTTCGTAACCATTTGTCAAATTTGGAGTAATCTAAGTCATACAGTGATTTTGATTTCTCTGGAATTAAAGAGTTTATTGCATTTTCAGGGGCTTCTTCAATATCACTTGGCATGCCTGAATCGGAGCTCATTTTAAAATAAAATTTAACTATCGCACAATTCAAATATTTAATGAAATTAATAGAATTTGCAAATTTAACTGTCGCACGATCAAAATATTTACTTAAATAGTTTTAGCTGCCGATGAGGGCGCTGTGCTACTTAAACCAGTTACTTATGATGTAAATGTAATTGTCAGTTCAATTGTATGTACAAGAATTTTAATTATTACAATTTTATAAGTATGTGTATATTTTCTCTGTAAGATAAGCCAACAAAATACAGAGTGTTCTATTTGAGATAAACAAGACAATTTACTTTGAATGTATTCATAATGACACGTGAATTTTTAAACACCCTGTGAAGTATTCTAAAATTTTTACTCCAGTGGTTGATGAAATGATGAGTTATTAGTTAAAAACCAATGTGCTTTTTTTTATTTCTTCTTGCATCGGAGAATATTTTTTTTAAAAAGACCGCACATTTATCGAATAATCAAAATATCTGAACAACCGTGATAGCTATGTAGAGGGATACATGAGAAAACTGGTTTTTATTTTTGTAGAATTCAAAATCGTCGTCAAATACAGGGTGTTCCATAAGAAAAACATAACTTTAATTCGTCACTCGTTTTTGAACCCCCTATATATTTGAAAATAATTTCAGTTTGTAGCCCTTAGTAACCTACTTTATATTCCGTTTAAATAAATTTGAAATAAAGAAAGACTAAGACGTGAAACTCCGTGCCGTTAGTAGTGGGACACCTTGTATACAAAAAATTAATTATGAAGTGTGTGATGTTAATGTACTGCATATACATGTACGTTCAATTTGACATTTACTCTGTTTTTGTCAAAAAAATCTTGTATGTAACACGTAACGAAACATAATTTTTGTATTATTTGTATCACATTCGTTACAAAAAATCATGCATTTCGTCACTGATTACATAAATAGCTAGTATATCATTTTCTATAAAATTCTAGCATACTATGTGTTTTAGGTTATGCATTGCGCCATTACCATTAGTGTTGACAAAGCATCAAAATGATGTCAGAAGCATGGCACGCCTTATACCATATGGTCCAACGTATGACGGTAAAAATAAGGTACAACGTCCTAATTTTTTTAAGAAAAATGGATTTTCTTGAAAATTTGGAATTAAGCTCTACTTACGTTCTACTTCAAAATCTATGCCGATGTGTGCTAATTACTTTGACATTTAACAAATGAAAAAATGTATATAGTTTTTGATTAAAGGTAGTATATTTTGAAACAAGATTTGTGATTTTTCAACCCCAACTTTATTCTATTTAATCTTTTATAACATCCCTTTTGCCTTAAAATTGAAAAAAAACTTTTAAAAAGAATTTTCTTTTGTTAAATTGGTATATTTAAATTGTAAACAACTGAATAAATAACAAGTTTTCACAGAAAACGTTTTTACAATATACAGAGTGTTAACGAATACGTGTTACAGATTTTAAGGGCAAATAGAACATTCAGAAATAGGGTGAAAGTTTACATAAACATACACCTTTTGAGCTTTGGTTTCGGAACTGTAGCGCTTTAAAGATGATGTATTCAGGTGATTTTTTTAAACATATCTCAAATCAAAATCAAATCAAATTTATTTGTCTTTTTAAAATAACAAAGTGATTCGGTTCTTTTACAAACTTTTTAAACTTAAAACTAAATACGAAATTTAACTAAAAAACCTTAATAATCATTTTTTTATCCATATTTGATTCCATCCATTATTAAATCGTTGTATTTGTCGTTATATCTTCTTTGTCTAATATTCGTTCTTCTCTCCTGCACCTGGTTGTGTTTGTCTATTTTTTACTTTCTCTTCTTTCATCTTTCTTCCTTCACCTCTTAGCTTTTTTTATTTTTTTCTTGCGTATCCTCCTCTTTGATAATATGCTTTCAAATCTTCTTTACCTTATTTCACTTTTTATTCCCCTATCTCTTTCTAACATATGTACAGCATTTTATTCTCTTTTCTGTTTTCCATCTTTTCCTTCAGTTTCAATGCTCTGTTTCCTGTTTGAATTATTAGGTATCCTGGTCTTTTATTATCTAATTCTAAAGTCAACCTCTTTGAATAACTAATTCCTGTTTCCCTCTTCAACCTCCCATCCCTCTCTTCTCTAAGCTTTCAGTATTTCTCTTTTCCTCTCCTCCATGACTTTCCTCCTCTCCAACACTTTCCTCATCCATTGTTTTCCTTCCCTTTTCTCTCCTAGTAGTAACTTCCATTCCTTTTCCTCGTGTCTTGTTTCGATGCATCCGTTTTTCATATTTATTATATTTTCCCATTCATCCCCACACAACCTGCATAATCTCTCTTCATCACTCATCCAATATTTATTTTCATTTTCTTCATTACCCATTCTGAACCTTGCAATCATTCTTATTTCATTCATTCCTTTTCCTTCTGTTATGTACCTTGGTGTCTTGTCTGTCATTATTTTTATGTATTTCTCGTTATATTTTCCTTCCTTTATTTTTGCCCTTCTTTCCTGCTTCTGAGTATCTTTATCTCTTGCAATTATTTCCTCTTCCATCTTTCTCCCCCTCTCTTAATCTCTTTATCTCTTCTCTCGCGTATCCCACTCTTTCATAGTATTTTCTTCTTCCACATATTTTACCTTCTGTGCCTCGATCTCTTTCCAACATTCATATAGTATTTCATTTTCCTTCCTACTTCCAATTTTTTCTTCATACCTTACTGCAATTCTTCCTGCTTGTATTCTTATTTTTTCTATTTCTAGCTCTTCTTCCACTATATACCCCGGTGTCTCCTTCTTTAGTCCTAACGTCCACCTCCAGTATTTCTCCTGTATCTTCTCCAGCTTTTGTCATTCCTTCCAACCCCAAATCTCCGCTCCATACAGTACCACACTTCTTACCAACTTTTCAAACATCCATCTCCTTTTCTCTATATTTTTACCAAATATCCTTTCCTCTAACCTTCATAATTGTCCTACTATTCTATTTCCTTTCATTTTCATCTCTTTTATATGGTATCCATCTTTGTTATCGTATCTGATGTTGTAACCTAAGTATCTATACTTGTCTACCACCATTTCACTTCCTTTTTTCTTCCTTTTCTTTTTTTTCCATAATTTTTGTTTTACCGACATTTGCTGCCAGTTTTTTCTTTTCCAGGTATTTCTTCATAAATTTAACTACTCCTCTCATCTCTTCTTCATTTCTCGCTATTGCCATAATGTCATCCGCGTATGCTAAAACCCATATCTTTTCCTTCCTACTAGTATTCCTCCTACTTGATTTTTTTCTATTTCCTCCTCAAGACCACTAATGTATATCGAGAATAAGATTTCTTCTATTTCTTTTTCCGATTTTTCTAACTATTTCCGAATATATCTTATAGCCTCTATAGTTGTTCGCTTTTTTCTTATATCTCCCCTTGTAAATTGGGCATATTATTGCTTCTCTCTATTTTTTGGAAACCCTTCTCCTTTCCTTATTCTCTCGAATACTTCTCTTACTTTTTCTCTCATTCCTTCTCCGATGTACCTCCATTGTTCTCCTTGTATTCTATCCGTCCCTTTTGTTTTCTTTTTTTACTTTATTTATTGCTCTCTCTCCATTTCTTCTTTTCCTATTCCACCCTCTCTGTGTCTTATCTTTTTTTCTAACTTCTTCATTTCTTGCTTTTTTTACTCTCTCCTACTAACTTCTTACAGTGTTCTTCCCAATTTTCCTCATCTATATTTGCTTCCATCCTTCCTCCTTTTTCCTCTTTTTATTAATGAATTCCCATACCTGTCCTTCATTTTTAATTTCTCTAATCTTTATCTCGGTTTGTTTTTTATGTTCTTCTTTATTTTTGCACATATTCCCTTAAAATTTACTTTTAACCTTTTGTATTCATCTATCTCTATCTTTCCTTTTTCCATTTCCTTCTTCCTTTTTTTTTAATTCTTTTTCCCCTTCTCGCATTCTCTGTTCCACCAATCTTTTTTTTCCCTAATTCTTGTTTTCTTAATCTATACTTTATCTTCTCTGTTGCCATTTCCAACCTGGTTGTAATTCTCTCCATCTCTTCCTCCACCTCTCCTTTAGTATTTACTTCCTCTTCCATTTCCCTCTCCCTCTTTGTCCTATCTTCGTCTATGTATATTTTGGCACCTTTCATTCTACTTTTGTTCTTTAGTATTTCTATTTTGTCCTCCAAACTCGACATTTTTATAATCACTATACCTTTTCTTATCTCCACGGTTTTTTCTATTTTCTTTCCAATCCTAGATTCTTCTTTATCAGTTCCTCCATTTCGTGTTTTATTTCATTCTTTCCTCCCTTTATTTCCATCCCCTTTACTACCAAATTTTTTCTCTTCTCTTTTTTCCAAGAGTTCTACTCTTTTCTCCACCCATCACACTTCTCCTCCAAGTATTTGCACTCAAACTTCTCGTTACATTCTTTTTATTTCCTCTTTTATCTCTTTCATTTCCTCATTATTCTTCTGTTGCACCAATTTCATTTCCTTTATTTCTTTTGACATTTCTTTCCATATCATTTTCATTTCGTCATCGTCTTCTTTTCTTTTTGCTCCTTCTCTAAACCCTCCCTTTTTTTCTCTCTTCTCCTCCTCTTTCCCTTGTGATGTTTCTATTTTTTTACTTCTTCTAAATAACCTATACAATTCTTCTTCCTGTCTTCTTTTTCTTGTGTCTGTATTAGACCCTTCCGATTCCGACATTTTGATAAATTATATAATGATATCTTTTAGACTTAATAAACTCCGCTTTAAATACAAAAATTCACACCTTTCTTTCCAAACTGCTTCGAATTTCTCACCGTAATTGATTATTTGTTATTGAATGAATACTTAACTAATTACTATATCTACTTCGTATACCATTAAACAAAGTTTATCGTTTTAGAATGTCAGAAACGTTAAAAAAAACGATAACTTAAATACAGTTCCTTATCACTTTCTGTTTATATGCGTTATTCCCTACCACTACTTATCAGTATCACACACGTTGTTGTCTATTTCATATCGTAATTCCCGATAGATTCTATCTCATTAAAACTAAACTAAAACGTTTATTACTTACTTATAATTATTTATAGTTAATTTACACTTCTATCCCAAGAGCGAATTAAAATCACTTTCTTTCTTCGTGAACGCATACAACCGAATCTTTTAAACATATCTTCAGAACGTTTTTTTAAAAAAATATGAATCTTGGCAGAGTGAGTTAACTTTACAAGCCAATTTTCCCGATCTAGGTTAGATTCTTCTAACATGTATTATTTGAAGGGACTAAAGGGTATTTTCAGACATGTTTATTTTATCTGTCACTTTTTACATTTTAAATAATTTTTTTGTTTTTACTAAAAAAAGTACTCTTGTTTAGAGTAAATTTTTCGGTTTTCTATTTTAGCTATCGCACTATTGTTTTAAAATAAAATCAACAAAACCAAATTTAATGAATGAGAATGATAATGATTACAATAAATGTTGGTAATGACTACCACCAACCTGTACATATTGCTATGGTTTAAACAAATTCGCATATAAAAACAATTAATTTTTAGCCATGATAGTCTTTCTGAAATCGTCAGGGTCAAATGAGTTCGTTCTAAATAAAAGAAATAATTACAAACACATTTGCATTTCAATACTTAATTTGCATTCCATATTTAGTCAATGCAATACCCGATGTTTTTCTGTTTTAAACTGTACCGCTGAATAAAATGTTTTACTCTTGACATTTGAGAATCTGAATGTCGAATTGCATGAATGTTCAATACCTTTAATCACCTTTAACCTTTCACGTCGGGTTTCATTTCCCATTTTTTCCCTATTGTCTTACCGTTTTTCTAAATTGTGTTTGTCTCACTTATACTTTAACATTAAAATTAATTCGTATTCAGTTGGACACTTTAGTGTTCACAAATTAAAGCGCTTTCATCGTCTATCATTCTACGCTCGTTTTCACTATTATCTTTTTAAATGTTTCTTCTCACTTCATTTTAATAGGTACATATTGATTGTCTCTCTTTTTCACACTTTTTAACCTTCATTAAAATAACGCGCGTTTAACCTCTTTTTGCACACAAAGCATTCTTTGATTATCGTTACAGATAGAACTTATTTACTAACAATTTTATTTTTTAATTAAACGGAAAATATTCTTGCATGTACAAACTAAATTATTATGTTGATAAAATATGGATTGGCTTTTAGAAATTTAATTTTATTTATTTTAAATTTAACTTGTAAGTTAAATTTTTATTTAGTCATTTTCGATTTTAGGCGCAATTTTTGTTTATTAAAAATAACTTCCCACTGCAATATGTATAAAAAATAACAACAGTTAACTGTTTCCATTTACTTAGTTTATACTAAATTACACGTGTTTATGTTCACACGAGATGTCGCAAGACACACATTTTACTTATAAAAATAACCTGAAATAACATCATCTTCAAAGAGCTTCAGCTTTAAAATCAAAGTTCAAAAAGTATTTTTGTATGTTCTGTTTGCCCTCTGTAACACATCATCTGTAACACCGTGTATAAAGCTTTATTAAAACACAATATTAATTCATTGTCTCAAAACTTATTTGCATATTTTTACTATTGCATTTGTTCCAGTATTATTACATATAGATTAACCAAAAAAATGCGTTTGTCTTTTTGAGATTTTCTTGGTCGCAATTTGGACTAGAAAGATTATAAAAAATTCGATTTTGTAGGAATTTTATGGTCTATAGGCTCATGTGAGTTTCATATTTCTCAAACCTTTCAATTATAAAGGTCAACGTTGAAAAAGCTCAAGGGCGGTGCTGATTTAATACAACAACTTTGATAAACCATATCTCGGACAATTTTTGAGCTACAATAAAAAATTATAATTATTGTAAATGGCAATGCTAACTTTTAGTACTTTTACGTATATGGGTTATTTACTAATTAATTTAAAAAACTTTTTTGATAAATATCAAGAACACCGATTTCTTTTAACATATTTTATTTAAAAAATGCACGTTAAACACTAATAATTTTGTAAACTTGTGACATTTAATTCCAATTAAAAGAGTAATGATAAGGGTATCATTCTTAAAAGTCAAAACTAACTTTATTTTAGCCATAACTCAGTTAGTTTTTATACTAGATGCATTTATGAAAATGCATTTCAAACTAAACTAATTCCGCCACAATCTATTCTTTGGAATACACTAAATTTATCTATATCAAACAACTAACCTACACTTTATTTACGTGAGACATGGAACTTGCGATCATCAACGTCTTTGGAACAGTTTGACAAACTTCTTTGTTTGTTTTTGACTTGACGTTTTCTTCCCAGACTTTTTAATTTATTTATAATTTTATATTTACCAAAGCACTTTCTTAATAATTGAAAACAATTTAATTTTCTATACTACAAAACGCTGGTTTACTACGAATATCACTGCTTTTTATGTTATTACTTATTATTGCTGGGTTAATAAAATTTATAGATATAAACACGTTTTAAATGGTTAACGAGGTCATTTTTATATTCATTGTTTATGCACCATTATAACTACAATACCAACATTGTACACTGAACGAAACCGTCTTCTCCTCACTTTTACTTTGCTTTGCCACGTACGCACAAAAATCGATTTATCCTCATAGCATACAATAAACATATATATATATATATATATATATATATATATATATATATATATATATATATATATATATATATATATATTTTAACGTGAACGTTTTCACGAGTCGACACTAGATGTCGAAAAAACTTATCATTTATATATATATATATATATATATATATATATATATATATATACTTATTACTATACAATACAAGATAATTTCTGTAGTAAAGTCTTATATATTGAAATGAATTGTGATATGATTAGGTAAATGTTAATGTTAAACGCCCCACGTTGGGACGCTCTATAAATTGCAATGAATGGGGTGTATATTTAAATATTAATAAAAGGGATTATTAATGGGTGCAAATAAAATTTGTTTAAAAGGGTAAATTACGTTGGGACGCTCTGAAAATTTTGATCTTAGTTGTAGTAAAATCACCCCTAAATAATTTACCTGGCTAGCTCTTTCTTATTTGTTTGCTTAACGTGTACAGCCTCCTTTACGTTCAGATCGGCTACAACAAAAACAACTGACTGACACATAAACTTATTTATTGGTTTCATTTGTTCTCCACCGTGCTGAAGTCGACAATAAAATAAATTATAAATCCTTAACTAAAATATTCCCGGTGTTTTTTTGAACCGCAGTGCGCCCCCACCTTTACTTAGTTTTGTCGTACGTAAAGTTTCCGCGCATCCCTAGTGGTGTAAACACCGGCGCAACGACCTTAACAACTAATGGATATTATTTACAAACTTAACGCATTAAAAGATTTAAAACTAATTACAAAATGGTCTGACCTTATTATGATCACTCAGGTTTGTTCGCCACTCTTTTCCGTCACACGTATTTGTCGTAGTACTTCTTTTCAGTTACAATGTTGCCTCCAGCGATGCTTTGATTAAAGCTCCAGGTTTCCCCCGTGCTGCATCCCGTTGTAAACTACACTCACTAACTTGGTAAGTTTACTTCTTATTTTTCCTTTATCTTTCCGGACTTAGATTTTTTTTACCTGTTCCTTTTAGGTCTCAAATCTCCTACAGCTCTAATTACTGCGCACTATCCAATTATTTTCATCCCTGGAATGGTACCTCAGGGGAAATTCAACAGCTTTACTTCTAGCCCGTAACTTGTAAACTTCGGACTGATATTTCGAAGCACTTAATAATTTATTATTCAAATTCGGCGCAGCCTCTGCGTGCACTCACGCCCACGACCATTTGAAGAAAAGACGCTCAAATTGCAGGTACTCTTATTTATAACATAGGCATGGCCTATTTAAATTTTTTATCAATTTGCGCGTCTTTTTGAAATTCAATCCTTTTCTGATAATAATGATATGCGGCACTTACACATAATAATCTCACATAACTCCACAATTTGCACTTTTCCTTAACCCAAAATTTTGAGGTTAAGTTGTAATTAATTTTTAGTGTTTTTAAATCGGCGCACTCAAATTCAACGCTTTTAGGCTTATTTACAGCTTTCTTTGTCCATAACACACCTAATCTACATGTTTTGTGTAAGCTCAACTATTTTATTGTTACACAATTTCAGATCATCGAAACATCCGTCCGATCATGGATCTGTTTTAACTGACATGGATTTTCAAACGCAGGAATGCGATTTTACCTCACTAAGCAATTACATGTTAATTCCTATCAACAGATAATATCAGCTTGCTCTAAATGACAATTTTAACCAGATTTCATCTCATCGGCAGGGTCTTCCCTATTTTGGTAAGTATTCTTAAATCTAACAAATTCATTGCATTATAATTTTACAGGGTCGGTTGAGAACAAATATTTGGACTAATTCCTCTACATGAAGGCCTAATTTACATATTTTGTCTTTCGATCTGTTTATCAAAAATGCTGTACAAAATTAATCATCGCAATATATACATAAAAATGTGGGTAAATGGAAAAGAAAAAATGGGAGCAAGAAGAGGAAAAAGTCAAATTAATGAATAACTAACAGCAAAAGACGAGAGGAAGGAGAAACAAAATTAAGAAAACAAACAAAAAATAATTTCTTGATTCGAAAAGGTATATGTTACAGTTTTCAACAGACTACATATAAAAAGAATGTTTAATTTAAGTTAAGTCAGTTGATTATGTTACTGGTATGCGGTATTATTAAAAACACCATGCACTTACTAATGCGTAATCATAATAGTGAATATTGGAAAAGAGATGTTGAAAGCTCTTAGTAAGGTGGTGTAAGGCTAAGTTGCTGGTTCTTACTTATTTTATTTAAAAATATTTTTTGCTTATGGTTTATATTGAAATACGGTTGTGTAAACGCCAATTAAAATATTTTGTTTGGTGTCAATAAATTATTTCATTTAACCATATTAGTTTACAATGTAACTTATACTTATTTTGGGGCCCATTAAGGTCAAATTGTGACCTTAAAGGTACACACTCGTCTTTTTGTAATAATCGTATTATGATAGTACACCTAAAAAAGTATCTTTTCCAAAATATTGAGCTATGCAAGGGCAATATTGCCACCTCGAGGAGAGGTCAAAGGTCATGGATGATATTTAACCCCTATGTATGATACGTTATACCAATGTAAAATTAAAAATGAAATGTACTTATTTTTTCCCTAAATCTTAATGATTTTCGCAGCAAAACGTGATATGTTATATCGAATGTTTTAATGTAGAAATAAGGTTAGAAACAGCTTGGAATAAAAAGCAAAAAAGCTGACGTCCAAGTACGCAGTTTAAATACTAAGACGTTGTGATAACACTAAAAGCATCTCTACTTCCATTCGTCCGGGCTCAGCGACTTGGAGACTTCAAGCTCTACATAGCAGCAATACGTGCTCGTTAGTTAAGCATACACTTTCGAGATTTATTGGGATTCGAAAGACGTTACCCTCAGCTCTCAGAGACGTTTCTTACAGGCCTATTTGTTGCTCAGAAGAGCGGTAGAGCGTTTTCACGCATGGCACTAAACTAGGCTCACGAGCAATTGAATGCTCTCATCAAAGCAACTGGAATCAAGTTGGTGAATCCTTAGCTTTTATTATGAAGTGTATTTTTGCTTACATTTAACATGCCCATCTTTTGTTTGTAGGTAAGATTGCCCTGACAGAAAGCTCCGGCGCTGGCGGATGTAATAGAAGAAATTGAAAAAGCGCGCAACAGCTTCTCCGTATCCACATCTGATGACGAGGTTGCAGTGCATTATTCTAAATCCTTTGCGTCAAAACAGCAATTTGCCACTGACCTGCAACACATCTGAGTAAACTTGGCAACTCGTTTTTAGAAGAAACAAAAGACCTGTACAACGTGTCCTCAAAGAAAGTTGCAAATTCTGCCGTGGTAACAACGGTCCTAAGAATTGAAAAGTTAGGAGAGGCCCAATTTAATGACTTCGTCGAGGAACGTTTAAGAACAAGAGAGAAAAAGCTGTCCAATCCCATAAAGCAGAACAAACTTCCTCTGTTCACATACCGTATGGAAGACAATATCCAAGGTGACGTCCCTAAAATTCAACTGCAATCTTTTTAGGGGTCTCTACATCGCAACAAGCCAACACCGTCGCGGAGACCTAGAAACATTCTTTGCTCATGAGAATGAACCGTCACCGCCATTCTTATCGATTGCATGATGCAGCACTTCCCACGGTATCCACAAAGTCGTGGGAAATAAAAACCAATAATTAATTATACAATCGATATAACATCAATGTTAAGCCTTGTGTCACGATTTGCTGTTAAAATCATTACGATTTAGGTAAAAAATAGGTGCATTTCGTGTGTTTTGAGTAGAAAACTGCTCGTAACTTGTAAACGGCTGAAGATACGTAAAAACGGATAAAATTTTAGCTATAGGCTCTAACTTTTAATTTTACATTGGTATAAGGTATCATACATAGGGGTTAAATATTATCTAAAACCTTTGACCTCCCTCGAGGGCAATATTGCCCTTGCAAAGCTCAATATTTTGTAAAAGATACTTTTTAGGTGTACTATCATAATACAATTATTACAAAAAAGACGACTGACTCCTGCGAATGTGTACCTTTTAAGGGCACAATTTTACCTTAATGGACCCCAAAAGGGCACGTGAAGCCTTCGTCCAATGACGGAGTTTTTATCTTACGTTACTCCCTGGTTACTCCCACGACAATAATCAACATTTCTCGTCAAGTTTAATGCCGTACAATCAATTTGTAACTAGGAAATGGGCGGATTTGGGGGGAAAATCGTTTTGGGGTTGGTATGCGCTATACACGGGTTTGGAGGAGTTTCCCATTGTGGTTACACTTTCTAAATCGTTCCTTGGGGTCTACCCAACAAGATTTGCCTCAAAAAATGTAAGGTACCGCGCCTTTTATGCAACTAACAGCAGTACTATTATTATCATTTGTTACTAAACTTCTATTTTGTTTATCAGTTGTTGCTGCTGTTTCTATCATCTTTTTTATCCTGCCTTAAAAACATATTTTAATAAACTAGCAAGTGGCGTCCTGATGTCAAATTGTTTGTCGAGTTACTGACTTTTAAAACTTAGATCAACGATTACACTACGGCAAATCATTAAGGGTAGAAAAAAGGCCGCTAAGAAGCAAATGAATTTAAATTATATAAACTTTGGGTAATTATATACAGCAAAGGGGACCCACCTCCGATTGCCTTCTAAATAGGTGCGTTGGACGCGGCTTCCGATGCGGAACAACTTTTCCCTCTGACATAATTGGGGGTCACGTCGGTAAAAAGATATTCACCATTAAAGATGTGATAAATATTGTAATTTGAATAGCATGACACTTTGTACATTCGACGTCTTTGCCATATTGTCAAGGACACCCTCGAGTAACTTGCAAGTAATTTTACTCGGGGGGTCATTGTTTCTTAAAAGTTATTACCAAATGAAGGTGGTGATAACAGCCGTACAATGGAATCTCAATTGTACCACACCGTGTACATTCGAGACGTCTTCTATTATGAGAACACTTACTCTATCTCCAACACTTGTTTAGAGACGTTTACAGGTTATTGCTGTTATTCTTACTTCATTTATATTCTACGTTTAGAGAGCGTAGTAGACCTTAACTAATACATTAACTTTATTCGTTAATAACTTTTAACAAACAATGACCCCCGAGTAAAATTACTTGCAAGTTGCTCGGGAGGGTGTCCTTGACAATATATGTGAAATTTAAGGTCATCGGAGGTGGGTGCCCTTTGCTGTATAAACAGGGGTGAACGGTGTTGGTTGGTAGGTTACAGTTATTACAATTTTCTTCTTAAAAAAAATTACATGTTTGCATGTGGTTTGAGGTAAACGGTGTTGGTTGGGAGGTGCGATCGGGGTAAATATACAGCAACACATCTTTAATGGTGAATATCTTTTTTTACCGATGTGACCCCCAATTATGTCAAAGGGAAAAGTTGTTCCGCATCGGAAGCCGTGTCCAACGCACCTATTTAGAAGGTGATCGGAGGTGGGTCCCCTTTGCTGTATATTTACCAAACTTTGTTTCATTTATATTTAACAAGTGGTAATAGAATATCTATCACTGTGCCTGAATACAAGTATACTCTGGGAAAAATTCTATTTACATACTAATTGAAATAAAAAAAAATTATGTCGATATTGGCCAATAAGAATTAATCCTGTTTACGTTTAAATCATGTTGAAGAGGACCGGTCTACGTAACCCTATAAAAATCGTAATTAAAAACCAATAGCAAAGTCGACAGCTACTTCTATGAGAGTATCACTCTATTAAAAATATTTTCAATAATTGTAGCATAAAAATTAGGCGAAAGTGCAAAAGAGAGAAAAATACATAGAACAAATTTCCAAATACTTAAAAATAGGTTATGAATAAGAACTACCTCGTGGTAATTAACCAAATACCTTTCACGTAAAAAACTAATTTGATTGAGCGCAATATTCAATTCTGGGAGTGATTGCAATCTGTCAAAGTGCCAGAAACACCCGCATTGAGGAATTTAATCACATTAAAAAATTAATCACAAAAGTGTTTTAATAATTAAAACGTGATAAAAACAGCGAATGCTTAGCTGAAGCCACATAAATGTTTATTTCTCTAAATTGTTAATACAATTAAAAATACACCATAAAACATAATTACACCGTTAATTTAACATCAAAGTTGGGTTACGTTTTTCAAGTCCACTTACATTTATTTTTTACGCGTTTTATACAGAATACACAATTTCTTCACTTAATACTTTTAAGATGAATTCGTTTAGAAAATTAAATTAGTTTTAATGTAAAGTAATTAAATTACATGTAGGTACTAAGCAAACAAAATAATTAGAAATGAATAGGCATAAGACTTTTATATAAATTTATTTCCTCAAATTAAATATGCTTTGTTAAAATGCCTGAAAAATGTTACATTTTATAAATTGGAGTAACAAAAGAAATTCTGATTGATGTAAAACACAAATTAGACATAACCTTAACAAAAACGAAATAATTTTGTATCTGGGGCTTGCTAACTTGTTTTCCATTACTTAAACTCACAAAAATTAAAAAACAGAGAATAAATTAAAGACTCTTACAGCATAATAACTTTGAATTATTATTTACATTATTTTAGTTGAATAATGAATGTAATTTAAGCTTCCTTTAACTTACAATATGACGTATATAAACAAAAAGAATTGAAAATAAAGATAATAATATGCATTTTAATAAACATAAACATTTATGTCAATAATTAAATGAATTAATTTTTTTTGCCTCCGGACGTGTAAACATCAAATTAACATTAAAACTACAAACCCTGAAACGTCATGATTATCTATAGTTCACGAGCAGCGTGCGTAAAAATTACCCAAATCGTCCGCCCTTAAGGTACATTTGTTTTATAGAACGAAAATATGTTTACTAAATCAACAATTACATAACTTTTTTACTGTTAAATGGTAAAAAATAAATTAGGTAATTTGGAATATTTTTAGTTTCATGTAATGATTAGCGCCATCTTGTGTATTCTGAATTACAGTTTACTCTATGACCGATATTGACAATTGACAGCAAAATATTTGTTAATTTTAGATTTTTACCATTTAAAAATCGTTGGCCAAAAAATTTAATACAAATCTTGCGCGTTAAACTATTTTTCAGTCGGCTATGTATTTACAGGTCTTATTAATGCATAAAACATCAGAAAAATCATTTACTAATGAACTCTATTAGCGTTGATTGAAATATTGGTAAAGATAGTCAACCGCTTGTATTTGCTTGTATCACGGATGCAATTCACATATGCATGTTGGGTTGCGTTTTTGTTTACTTTTTCACCTGTACTGAAGCGCTAAGTTATAATGTGTACGATTCTTGAAATAGAATAGTTCAATTTATTCCACCGTTGTAAAAATGGCGCAACATACAATCCGTAAAATTTACTTTTGTCAATACAATGTTGCAACGTTTTCAAATATTTAGTAAACGTATTAACTAGTAATTAAAAGTGACGAATTTTTCATTTATGAATAATACCATTGATGATACATATCTTGGATTTTAATGACAATGTTTTTTTAATAATTTACTAAAATACATGCGAAGCGTTATTTGTTAAAACAGTTTGGTTTGGTCGGTGTTAGATAAATAAGAAACAATTATTTTACAAATTATGCTTGCACTTTATTTTTAACTTGCAAATAATAATGTTGACATTTGTTTGTCATTTAATAACTTCGTTAGGAATAAAGTAGAACATACTGGGAGAAATACCACTAGAGTTCAGAAACGCAAAATTATTGGTTTTTGTATCTACTTGTTTTACGTGTTCAGTTGAAAAGGATTTTAAATAAAAATTGGTTTTCAAATTTTTCAATTCAAAAGGCAACAAGTTACCGTGTTTTTTAGGGAAAGTGGGTTCCACTAGACCTTCAAATTTAAATTCACTTGGTAATAAAACCTATTCCTATTACTTCTAAAAATAAAAGTACTAGATTTTAGCTTGAGGTGTGTTGTCTCCCGACGCGGTGCGGATAATACGTGTATAATACACTATTCTTTTCTGTGACGAAATAAATGACGATTTAATATTGAAAAATCATATTACAATAGAATTAGAAAATTATTGAGGGAAATTTGGTGTTAAAAATAGTACTCACTTTTTTCCCGAGGGAAAAAATAATTTACGAAAAGTGACACTTTGTTATCTGTTAGTAGAGATAAAAGTTAGGATTTTACTCTTTGAAACTGTATCAAAATATCATGGTTTCGAATTAAAATAGTTTAATTAAAGTAAAAATAGCTCATTAATTATAAACATTGTTTCAAAAATTACAATTCCAACTGATCTAAAATAATAGTAATAATTTACAAACAATTTACACATAAATAATAACGTACCTAATACAATGCTATACATAAAACATATCCAAACATTTACACTTATTTATGCAGATAATATTCTTATTTTACGGTGTGGTTTTGTGACATCACTGTAATTATAGCTATTAGAAATATGTTTATTAGCCTCCCACTTTAAGGTTCGATATAGTTTTATTTTAACCAACTGATCGATAATTAACAGTTTATGAGTGTCGCATTCTCTGAACCATGAATTCACACTGCTGTTGAGACATTTTTTATACGGAGTTTAATTTTTTCCAATAAACCATAATCTGTTTTAAAAAGATGAAATTCTTCAGTAAAAGTTTCAATAAAAAAACACAAATTTTGAGAATTCGGGTGATGGTCTGTGTAAGTATTTAATTCCATCAGATTTGCTGTAATCTTTATATAGAATTAATGATTCGTTCACATTGAAAACACTTGAGTCGTTAACTGTTAGCATTTCCTTACACGTATTACAATGTACTTTTTATATATGTAGTGACTTAAATAACCCGCAACATACGACACTGAACAAGATTCTAAAGAACTATTAATTACGACATTGTCTTCATTGATTTTGTTCTCCAGACAGGTTCTAGACGATCTCTTTGTTTCATTATTTTCTACACTTTCATTTGTCCCAATTTTGTTATCCTCTTCCTCATAGTTAGTGTTAAATTGTTCATCTATACCATATAGTATCTCGTCGTTATCTTTTTCACAATTCCCTTGTTCTATTGGTATTTGCAAGCGAATGTGCATGTTATGTTGTAATGCAAGCCTAAATTCGCGGGCAGACGGTTGGGCATTATAACCTCCTCTAGCACGAATCATTGAAAAAGCATTTTCTAGAGGATCTTGATTTATTCGTGACGTTAAAAAGTACAAAGTTCCTTCTCCCTTTAAGTCCTCCCACAGACTTAAAATTGAATTTATAGTCCATTGGAAACCTGCGATACAGTATATATTTTTTCTTTCTACACCGTTCTCATAAAACTTGATGGAATTGAAGTATTGTACAGAACGTTTCAACGTTTCGCATGGCATGTCTTTAAAAACTGAAAGACCACGCTTGTAGGGATTCGGATCATTTACTGAAAAACTATTTAAACAGTCAAAAATGTTGTTAATTGTTTTAAAAAAGATGCAGTATCTAACGCCGTATTACTTGTTAATTGACCCGTCATCACAGCACTGCTAATTGCTGCAGATACAGAATTGCTAAATACCTGAGCGGCGTATTTAACACGCATCTTTTGAAAATTTGATGGGTTAATATGTTTGTCCGTAATTTTTAACATGGATCTTGCTACACTGCTACACTGATCAATATAAAAGTGTTGACAAAATCGGTCCACTGAATTTTTTATTGTTGACGACTATTTCCAGTTTGCTGTTCATGACATTGTTCCTTAAGCTTTTTAGTAAATGAGGAGGATCATACGCTACATATATTTTGTTATTGTCGATTTGAATTGTTGGATTTTCTTTTGTGGCGCCTAGACAAGATAGAGCACTTCTGTTATTAGATCCTTGGTCGCAAACTAACGCTCGAGGTTTCAATCCAATTTGAAACAACTTATGCATCACTTGCTTTATAAGAGTACATAATATTTCGCTTTTAACTGAACCACTACTGAGAAAATAACAAAATGGAATTTTCCAATTATACAATATTCCTCTCAAATAAAAAACCAATCCATGGTTACTTAAAACGGTTTACGTCCTAATTCCCCTAAATCTTGATATCCTTCGACGTAGTCCCAATATTGGTTATAATTTAAATTTCGTTTTAAAGTAATTTCGTCACACATTACCACGCACTGCTTTTCTTTGTCTGTCATTCCTTCAACTTTTTTTGTATTTTTGTATAAGAACATTATTTGTCCCCGATCTTAAATTAACAATTTTCAACCACGACTTGATTGTTGAAATTGCTGGCAAAACAAATCCTAAATGGTTCAACATAAATTTGTAAGCGGTAGGCGATTTATAATACAATGATAATGCCAGTTGTTTTTCTGAATCCTTCCATGGAGTTCGTGTTCGATGAAAACATTGCATATTAATAAATGTCTTCAAAGCCGGTTTTTGTTTTTAAAAGACCCGAAATTGTGCTGTTTTGAAGTTTGCTCTTCAATCTAAATATTTCACACTTTTGACTATTCAATTTATTTTTAAACTTTTTAATTTTAAAAGAAACGGTTGTCTGTATAGGTTTATCAGAACTTATACTTGCACTGATTGTTGCACTTTGAAGAACATTCACAAAGGATGCATCACTAACTGAATCGGCGTTGTTCTCAATTTTTTTCTTATTGGCTGACAGAAAATAGTTGTAATTACGTTGCAAATACTTTCCGCTAGAAAATATATTTTCATAAGTTCGCACATTATCAGATTTATAAACTGTCAGAACTTCTGGTGATTTCTGAGTAGGATTTCTTTCTAATCGCAAAGACTTCGATGTATCCTGTTTAGGTTCATCTGCAATCAAAGCAAATAATTGTATTTCTTGAAATTTGGGCTTTTTAAAAGAACTTTATTTATGTATTGGCAAAATTTTTAATAAAAAATGAAAGTATTTCTTGAAATTGATTTTGTAATTTGTACTTTGCGATACCAGTAGTGGTGAGAAGATTGAAGACATGAAAGTGGTTAAAAGTGTTATGTAAAAAATTGAGTTTTGAGAACGTTAAGATACTTCTCACCACTGGGTACCTACCAGACCGCTACCAATAAGTATTAGCAAATTGTCATTGCTGAACAAAATTATTACTTACCCGAAACAAACTTCTTAGGAACTGCAGTAATATTAAGTTTCTTCTTCGCAGCGGAAGGATCTCGAAAACTACTAGATTCAAAATGCTTCTCACAGATTAATTTATTTCGTAATAAATTAAGATCATCTAGTAGTACTAGCTTTGAATTACCACAATTCATCACCCAATTTTTGCATCTATTTAGACAATTAGTAGAAAATATAAGTACACCTAAAGTTGATATTGAAACAAATGTATTACGAGGAGTCTTCCGGATTATCGTTTATGAGTCACATTCCTTATCGGCTTAGTCAGAAATTCTACAATTGCATACTTTTAGCAACACCTTTAGTAAATGAGTAGGCTTGTTATAATATTGTTTAGATGCAAACAGTTGAGTACGTTAGATTGTAATATAAGAAAATTCAACATTTGTTCCAACATAAAAGGGATAGCGTTTCTATGTTAAAAATTTTAATTTCAATGACCAAAATTTAGAAATTTACTTGCGTAAGCCTAATAGATTTTAAAACATTTTCAACGGATAAACGATGTTAATGTAATAAATATATGAGTATGGAATTTTCAAAAGTATTTAAAGAAATTGTTTTTTTTGGGAGAACGTTTTTCAACGATTTCTTTACGAAATTAATACTTTTAAATCTGCAGGTTTTTTTCATAATAATAAACTTTATTCACATGTGTATGTATACAATCTTTGTACATATATGTGTTTGTCATGATGGTATAACCATTGTTATAACCTTACGTAAGAAAGATACAAATAAATATTATTACATTGAACAATTAACAGACAATAGAAAAAATATATATAACAAAGGACACACATTTAATTAGTACGTCGACAAAAATCAATAAATTCTTGTATATTGTAGAACGCATGTTTTTGTTTGTTTGTCAACATTGACTCAATGCACCAATATTTCAATCAACGGCATGATGCATTGGCAACAATGTCGTGCCTTAGCATAAACTATCAGCAAAATTACTGTTTTCTATTTCACATTTATCGGCAATACTGTTCTGTAAATTCTACAATACAATTGACGTATTTTCTTAGCACAAAGCGATACTACCGACCTCTGATGTTTAGAACAAATTTCGGGGTCGCATAATCCCGTAAGGTTGACTATCTTTACCAATATTTCAATCAACGCTATTAGTGAATGATTTTGTTTTTTTCTATTAATGCACGATTTCATTAAACATACAAATCAAGTGCGTGCTTGTCAAACAGCAAATCTGTCACAAAGTTTGAATGTATACGTAATTAAAGAAATTACGTGAATAAATGAATGCTGTTAATTTTTTTTAACGCCGCCGGAAGTGGTGAGAGCTCCAAATATTGCCTAAAAACCTTACTAGTTAAACTTTCAATTATTGTAAGTTGTGACGTAAGTAACAATTAGAATATGGTCGACTGAAAAATATTGTAACTAACTCAAATATTAAAATGCAATTAATAATCTTGTTTATTAATCGACATCATTAATACACTTGTTCGTTAAATAACTATTTTCTATTTTGCAATTTCTATAGCTTTGTTTTCGTATTGTCTACGATACGAAAAGAGAAGCTCTTTCCGTACTGTTTTAGGGATTTTATAAATTTTAGTGTATAACCGTTGGTATAACCAAAATTTGGTTTCAATTTGACGTAAGAAAATTAAGTGAGGTTTTGTTTGGTTGGCTTTTATTTAGTTGATTTTAATATTGAAAAAAAATTTAGTGTTGATTTAGGAAACAGAACTTTAACAAACAATATTTTAACTAACTTTATCCATTAATGGTACAATTATTGTAAATTTTAATTGTAACAGTGTAATTGTCACCTGTAGAAATAGGCACACCTGGTAGTGACTGCATTGAGAAAACGCTGTTTAGGTCTGGTTTGCAGAGCAAGAAGAAACATTTTTTTTAAAGGTCTAGAGACGTTGCAGGTTCGCTGTAATAAATGTATCCAATTCAGAGGAAAATATGTTGAGTAATAAAATATTTTGACATTGAAATTTTTGTTTGGTTCTATAGTAGGCTAAGAATTTTTCAATATATCCTCGTAAATGTAAGTCAAGCTACCACAAATTTAATATTTTCTATTTCAAATGTTTGTAATATTTTGGCAAAACATCTTTCTGCTTCTTCTAAAAAGGTAGTTAATTTTAGAGATTAAGAAATGTTAAAATTTTTGTACAATATTTCATTTTATCAACTTAAGCTGAACCAACATTTTCAGTAATTGTTAGTAAATGGTTTTATTCGCACCATGTTATAAATTGTGAATGTTTCTTGTTATAATTTCACACATGATTTTGGCAAACTTTCAAAGGTATTTTTGCTAATTCGCATTAGGAATACACATGGAGTACAACTTAGATCTTCCATTTTAATAATTATTTTTTACAAAAATTGAAGATCAGTCTTTTCCGATCGTAAATGTGTTTTTAAAGTTTAAATAACTATAAAGGTTGTAATGCGAAACGATTTTGAAAAAGTACCGTTTTCAAAATTTTCATCCTTTCTGCCCTGTTTGAGGGCGTTCTTGATATTCAGTGACATTTTGGACATCACAAACTCCTTTTAATTTTTTGTTTTATATGATTATATAAATTGAAATTAGTTTCAAAATATTTAAAACATTTGAAATTAGGAAGTCAACTACTCTACCAACATAGCTTTAAAACACAAAAAACACTATGTCAAATATTAACATTTATTTTCTGAAGTATTTGAAGTAAATTTTTGCGAAATAGAAAAAATAGTATGAAAAACACGTGCCACAACTACTTTTTGTTGTGACACTTGTTTTTCAACATACTATTACAGCGCTTAATAAAGTTAAAGCAATCCAAACTTATTTCGTTCTGTAAAATTTAATTTTCCGCACACGAATGTAAATAACTATTACTTTACTGAAGTATTTTGTAATTCTCAAAATTTACCGCAAAATATCCTCGACGTAAAATAGAATAAAATAATGTAACATACTAATAACATAATAGAAGTGTAAAAATCGTGTTCTTTAAATGCTAAAATTACTTTGTAATATATAAAAGGTGTTTCGTTATGTCTTGACGTTCCCTAACTTCATTTTTTCAAAGAGAGTACCCTGTATTTTAGTGTAGATACTGCAACTCTATGTGCATCTCTTAAATGAGAAAATGAGTAAATGTCTCAAATTGAAATATTAGAAAAATTATGTTGTACAAAACTACAACATCTACAATAATAAAAATTTTAATTTTTTTAATTACGCAGAAAGTGGATTGTTAGATACAATTTTTTTACATATTACGTTGTGTATAGTTTTTAATTTATTGTTATTAATATTTTAATTGATTTTCAAACTTTTGACATTGTGACTTTATTTATGAACGCATTTTAAATATTTTACTACAATAAATTTTGAAAATAATTTAGTTTTAATAAATCAATAGGTCTCGTCATGACGACACGAGTAACTAAAACCTAGCTCGGTTCCGTCACACTGTAAGTTTATTCAAATAACTTATTACGTTCCTATTTAAGTCCATAATTTGCATAACTCGCTAATAAATAAAATCATAAAAATCAGTACTTAAATTTTAAAGAAGAATTGAACGGTAAACTCAGAAATTTCCAAAACTGTCTTTCTCGTAGACATATAGTGTATTGAAAATCATGGTTATATGCAGAACTCTTTGCTCTTTGCTTAGACGTTTCACTTACAAAACTCGCTGTTTACTCCACCACCAATCAAATCATTCGCTTGCTGCTCAACTACTTGGCGCTTACCTTACAGCTGTTTGCAACAAAACAGCAATCTTCGATGGTTTGTATTCAAAGATGAAACATGTGTTTTCTTTGGAATTATCCGAATTTCCACACATTATTTTTAATCATTATGGATCAAGAAGATGAAAATATAGTTCCTAGTCGACAAGGAAAAGGACACAAAAATATTCTTCAGCCCGAAAAGCATAAAAGCAACGTTGAAAAGCGTGCAAGGTATCTTTCATAATATTCTTAAACTCATGGGCGGCAAGCGTTAATAGTATATTATTATACAAGTTACATAAGAAAGGCTATTATTGTACGAGTGCAATAATAGCCTCTTATGTAACGTGTTAATACACAATGTTTTCGACTTTGCATCTTAAATCTAAAAAAAATTAAAAAAAATAACTCTATGTTTAAACTTAGTAATTTTTTTATAACTTGAAGTACGGAACAGTATCGTTATAGACTTTCAATGACTTTATAACGATACTGATATTGGTGTCGTTATAGACCTATTAACGTTGCAAAATCAAAATTTTAGTTAGTTAGAGGTACTTTTTAACCCCCGCCCGGTACAAAACGAGGGGTGTTATAAGATTGACTGTTATGTCTGTCTATGTGTCTGCAGCTCTTAAACGGGTCAACCGATTCAAAAAGTGCCTTAGAATATGCATGTCCGACTTAGTTATCTTTAAAGATTTGCGAATCTAATTACAACATTTCCTTTGGAACTCCGAAGATTGATTGTTGCTCCACTTGCTTGAGGACAAAGGTGCAGCTGAAAATAGCAGCTCCTTTACATATTTGTGAAAAACTAATCACTGAACACCGTGTTCATATTGAAAACGCAAAGGCCTTTTTAGACTCCTCAAAAATAAAGTGCCTAACACAGCTTACATCTCTTTTGATTGCCAAAAAATACTGGTGTTACCTAGATTGCCTAATCAAGCAACACATTTTAACCAGCAGTTCAATTACAATAATTCTATCTTTGTCGCTGGAACTTCTAACGAGAAACTAAGTCCAAGAAATGTGTTTTCTTACTTGAGAACAGAAATCGCTCTCCGAAAAGATTCTAATACAATAGCATCGGCTTTGAATCATGCTCTAGAAAACTTTGATTTTGATCCCTAAATAACCCACGCGAGTTTGTTTGTTGATGGTTGTGGCGGACAAAATAAAAACACAAATATGACGGGAATGCTAACTTCTTCTTGATGAATCTTCACAACGTATCAAAAGAGTTAAATTGATTTTTTCTATTGTTGGTCACTCTTTTATTTTGACCGACCGTATCTTTGACTTAATAGAAAGGGGCATAAAAAAAGTCCGTTATTGTAGAAATTAGCTGTTACAATAATTTAAGTAAAAATCATTCTACTGTACGGGGTGTCCCATTTTCGTTGTAATTGCGGGGTATCTCGGTTATTAGTGAAGATGGAGGGATGCAATTTTTGCAATACCGTGCTACTTTTTTATGAAATGAAAGATGCCGTAAGTAAAATTGTCGTAACCCTCTTTGATTTTTAGATACAGGGCACTTTTGAAAAGATTGCATTTACAAGCACTCCTCGTAACTCGGCTGTCTGTTGGCGTATTAGAAAGAAAATAATTGATCCTAACAGAACCTTTTACTTAGAATTTAGTGAGATAAATTTTTTCTTGAAAGTAACGTTTTTGAGATATGACCCAAATTTATAATTTTTAAATGGAACACCCTGTATATATTAATGTAATTAAATTGCATATTATTTTACTTTAAAACTATACTAAAATATGTCAAAACTTTTTAAAGCAACGACATTAACATTGCATTTTTGTAGTTGGCTAAAAGGTTTTAGTAAAAAATATTAAAAGAATGCGTTACACACATATGCATATTTTAATAAGTAGACAAAAAATAAAATAAAATTACAGATTAAAAATCTTGTACGAATTAATTACCGTTTTCCAGTAAACAGAATTCACAAACTTTTGTGACTCTGTTTAAAGCATTTAAAATATTTTGTCTCTCTAAATCTTGGTAAGCTTGACGAGTTGCGTTTTGCAGTTCTTCAACGTTGTTATGTCGATTGGCATAAATCTTACTTTCTAAGTGGCCTCATACAAAGAAGTCTAAAATAGGCAAGTCCGGAGACCTAGGGGGCCATCTTATAGGGCCATAACGACCTATCCAATGATTAGGAATGGTGCTCTGTTTTGTACACTTATTATGTTATTTCGGTTGGACAATGAAACTTCATCCAGAATTTCAGGTATAATATTTGCAAGAATTTTGTAGATACCAATTGGCTGTTAGACTACCCTTATAAATGAAATATTTAATTGTGGTTCCTAGGATGAAATAAGAGTCCCCAAATCCAAATCGCCCTTGCTTATTGTAAATTCCTACACTGCTTATAAAAGTTTTTTTTGCGTTCTAGGTTACCAGGGTATAGACGTTGAACAATTTTAACCTTGTAAGGAGTAAATTTGATTTTTTTAAAAGTCGATGTGCTTAAAGTTTTCCGAAACCTATATTTTCTTCAATTTTTCTGTAAGAATTTTGCGGAGTTACTGCTACATTTCCTAGAACAGTAATTTTTTGATTTTCTTTGTTGACTTTACTATAGGTTTTTGACTTGGGTTTCGGAAATGAGCCAAAATTAATCAAATTCGATTTAATTCTAGTAAACATTACTTTATTTGGCTGTCTTTTTTCAGGAAATCTATAAAATTATCACCAAAAACTATTGTTTAGACTGTTTTAATTAAAATAACTTAAAGTATAGTTCAGAAGCTTCATTAGCATTTTTGTTAGTGTTAAAAAAACACTTAAACATATCAGATTTCTCATAATGCTCAAATTTATAGTTAATATTCATAATTCTTACTAAACTTATTAAAAAGCTACAAATTAATGACGGCATTGATACCTAATTCTTACTGAAACGTCAATAGTTATTTCTTTAATTTTGACATATTTAAAAACAGAAAACATCAACTATTATATATTGTTATAAAGAAAAAAAAATGCAATTTAATGACATTAAGATGTAGAGGGTATTCTATTTAAAAAATTACAGGTTTGGGTCATATCTTAAAAACGGTACCACCAAGAAAAATTTCAAATTTCACTGAATTCTACGCAAACAGTTCAATAAGAATCAATTTTTACTTTTCTGATAAGTCAACAAATAGTCGAGCTACGAGTAGTGCTTAAAAATGCTGCCTTTTCAAAATTGCACTGTATCTGAAAACCGAAGAGCGCTACAACAATTCTACTTACGGCATCTTTTGATTCATAAAAATTGGGAAGGTATTGCAAAAACCGCATCTTTTTGCCTTCACTAATAATCGACATACCCCGCAATTACAACGAAAATGGGACACCCTGTACATAAAATTGGTGCTGAGTAGGATGTGTATGATTGGAAAACCGAACCAAAAAAAATTATTAGATTTCCTGATTCATGGCATTTTGAATTTAATAAGGCCAAGCGGTTTATCTTTTACAAAAAAGACTAAAATGTTTCAGTTCAAGGTGAAACCAATTACCGCGTTGATATCGGAAAAAGTAGAAGTGTTTGTAAAAAAAAATTTTTAATTTTTTTAATGGCTCCTAGGAAAATACCACTGGGCAAAACACTAAATGGGAATAAAAGGACTATTGTTGGCTTCTTTTCCAAACACTATGGAGAAAATTGGGACACCCTTCCAGAACTTGCCTTTTACAAAGAACACTTGCAGAATAACTCTTCCTCAGCAGAAGAAAGAGGTGATGGTTAGATGGCTGCGAACACGAAGAAAATGACATTAAGTGAATAAAATTAACGATAAACGACAAAGAACACAATTACAACTAGTCATAATAATTACAACGAAATCATAAAATAACTGGCAGATGAACACATTTGCATAAATTAATTCATTATCAGTTAAACGGCAAATTTGCATCTTTACAATTTTCCAACTCGAACCTAATTAAACAATAATGTAAAACTTAATATATAAGTTCTTTGCATATTTTACTGTTTTTTTTAGATTCGATTTATTTTCAAAACTGGCTATACGCCATTAATATTATTTTTTTTAGAAAAAAATGTAAATATTTTACGATTCACTCTTTTACTCTCTATTTTCATAAATCTTAAACACCAATAATATAATTTTTTGGAATGCTGCAAAAGCAGTAGTCTAAAGATAATCGTTTTTCGATTTCCTAAAAAAGTGCCTCCGAGCAAAGAGCAAGTTTTTCAAATAATAGACTCATTTTAATCTAATAATATTAGCATTTTTGCGTCTACAATTACTTCAAAAATTAGATATAATCTTTTCTAATCAGATCACCTTTAATGTAAGTAACAAAATAAAACTAGTCGTTTACCAGTTATCATAAAACTCAGGCATCAAATTTGTATAAAAGAAAAGTGCAAAAGTTTGGTTATTAATTTCAACATAAAACAGACCATTATTTCCATTGTAGAATTTAATGTTTGATGCGAGTGTTTAGTTAATGCTGAAAATTTTATGTTTACTTATTATCTTCGTCTCATTATTTTAAATGCTAGTTACCGTCATCAACAACAAAAAAGTTGTGCAAAATTATCTTTATACGTGTAGACAAATTTTGGCGCCCAACGTGGAGGGCCAGAAAAGTTCCTGTTTTTTGTTCAAATTTTTGTTTTAAAAATTTCGAAAATAGAAATTAAATTGTTGCTTAATGACAAACTGACTTATGAACTTCATGTACGCAATGCTTCTGATAGTACTGTGAATGTTAAAACATCTAGACTAAGAGACGTTTTAAAATGCGAACGTCTAGCAAATATATCTTCACAGTCGTCCGTCATATCAAATGTCAATACTAAGATTTTTATTTGTGGTTCCAAACTTAAAGATTTGTGTGTTATTTTCAATAACTTCAATGCTGGCAATTACAAGAACAAACTTAGTAGACTACAAACCCGGTTAATGCATGTCTTAGGTCGTTTAAATCGTATTACAGTCTCTGCTAAAATTAAAGATAACTTAATGTTTAAATTAAACTCTAATTCTGTTGAGCCATCATTAGATTTATCCGTTGATGCAGTACACACCCCAGTAATGCAACTCTTAATGGAAAGTTTGTCAACACCAGGAATACATATTTTACAGATTCAAGGCACTCATTTAAAATTGAATAAACCAAGTGCTTTGGTACTTCTCACTTCCTGTTGATAATTGTGATAAAAATAATAGTGTTTGTAATTCTAGTATTCGTCTCCCTTCCGCTTACTAGGATTATCAATTTAATAATAGAAATCAACTCAAAATGCTCACACTACATTCTAATCCGTTTCAAAACAATTAACATGGTTGTTATTGCAGTTTTTATTCTAAACCTCTTCAAAAAGATTTTCTGCATTTCCCTCATTATCTTCCAAAAAGTGACTATAGACCTTCAACTATATTCGATTTTTTACGTTGTTTTACTACTGTAACTAAGTAGAACATTCGTTTTGATGGTACTTCTAAGGTTACAAATTTTATTTTTGAAATGAATATACACAACGTTTCAATTGCTATAATTTCGGCAATCGTCATCAAGTGAATAGTAACAAAATTTGAAAGTACTGAAGCTTATATACTAAAGACGTGTTTGGTAAAGCGTTCAAGCGTAAGAAGTGCGAGCTGACGAAAAAGATGATTCATTAATGAAAACTTAGTGTAGTTTGACTTAATTTAGACGTTTGATTATTGGTTTCCATATGTTGCTTATTTCGACAATTGGCTGACAGAAGATCTTCTTGTTGTTGTTGATGAATAGCAATGAATGACTGGTAGAAGATATACTTTCACGTACGCAACGAAAGGAACCTCCACCTTCTAATGCAAAAGATGTTATTGAACTACACCTCATCTACAAAAGATATAAACACGTCAATTTGATTAGTGCAGAAACTCTACCTCATAATCACACTTTATTAAATTTAGGGAACCAGAAATATCTGCAGTTCATACTAATACAGAATATCCACTAACTTGTTGGCGTATGAAGAACTAGGCGTAACCATAAAAATGTTTTAAATGTTTGTTAAAAGAGTTCCCAAGTCACTAAAAGTCCGCCAAATGAACCTGGTCAATTCAAATGCGGTCAATTTTTCCAACAAAAACACTATCAAGACTGTTGATCAGTCTTTTTTGGACAAATTTTGACCTTTACTGGCATACATATTTGCTGAGTATCCTGAAGACAACAGACCCTATTTATCAGTTAGCATCATTGGTATTTCGTTTAATGGATTATTGGATTCAAAATTTAACTCTACTGTACTTGGCTGTAAATGATGGAACATCATAAAAGATTCTGGTATGTCTATCAAAAAATCTAATACCAGTCATGGTACCGTCGCTAGCAACCGACATTATAAAGTTTTAGAATAAGTCTATCTTCCAATTCAATTACAAAACCAAGATAAAGTTATTAAAACTAATGTGGAAGGCTGGAAAAAGGAAAGCACAGTGCTGGTTAATGGCGACTTTTTGCATCACCGAGTGGATGTTTCTTTGGGCCATCTTTTTAAATAATTTTAAATTTCTTGGCACCTGATCAAGATTATTATCATTTTAATTGTATGCCTTTTGGTCTTTCCAATAGTCCCGCAACATGGCAACGACTATTTGGTTTTTTTTTTAAACCAGAATTTGAACCTTGTGCGTTTGTTTATCTAGACAATGCTATTATTGCCACTCAAACCTTTACCATCATTAAAAATTAATTCTAGAAATTGCTACACTAAAGTCAGTTACGAAAGTTCTAAGAATAATATAAATGACCAGTTGGTTTAATAGATTTATCCTTTTATTTTCTATCATTTTTATTCCATTAACAAACTTGCTTAAAAAGAAAACGAAGTTTCAAACAGAAAAAAAAATTAAAAGTTAATCGGATGATCCAATCTATCAAGATTCTGATCAAAGTCGACGTAGACGTTTGGGTAAGTACCTAGCAATCAGTAATCTCGTGAATCACAGTCTTATACCTAGAACATTTTAGAAAATTAAATCAATCACCATTTATTGAGTAACCGTGGTTACACAAAAAAATTAAAGGAGTAAAAAAAATTTTTCAATTTCTATTCAAAGTCACAATTCATAGCGAGAGAGCTGATTTGAAAGTAAAGTCGATCGTGAACCACAAACCAATAATAACATTAGTTCTTTAATTTACGCCGCTTACTTTGTCTAGTTAATAAAAAAATGTTAGTTACAGTATGTAAATTTGACTCAAGTTCTGGTAGATTATTATTGTTATTATCGAGAGAAGAATAAACGGGTTTCAAGTCTTTAACATGCTAGATTCCGAATTTTTTCCAACGGTATCGCTTAACTAATGCGACCGGAGTGAGACTATTTTAACAATCGTAAAAGGTCCTCAAAATTTTGGAAGGATTTCGGCGTTGAAATGACGGGAGGCATTCGACAAGAGATAATTACGACGCCAGACCAAATTCCCTTAATTAAATGTCACGTATCTTTGACGCAGGTAATAGCGACGTGAAGTTTTGCGATAAACTTGGGAGAGCCTCAGTAAAACATGTTTACAAAAAGCGTTATGTAATCCAGGAGTAAACTAGTATGTACTAGATCTGAAACTATATCATCATGAAAAAAAGTATTTTTGAATTCAGCACCGGAAAGAATATGTTCCTTGCTGCAGAATGTGAAGTGAGGAGTACAACCAATTATTTCGTGTTTTGCAGTTTGAATAACACAACCAATTTTTGATAAGTTCTTATCCCAGTGACATTGATTATTTTAGACATAAGATGCGATCATCGTCTTTAAAACACGATTAATTCGTTCTGTTGTGTTCCACTGTGGATGGTATTTAGCTGTAAAAAGTATCAAGGTGTACCAGATTATCGGTTATCAGATATTGAGGTACCAAATACCAAAGGTATCTAATATTTCATGATTTTGTAAGTAGGTAAAGGAAAGGATAACAAATATTTTGTAAAATAGTCAGCAACTACAAAGACATAACAATATCCTTTCGAAGAACGTGGCAAAGGATCAACAACGTCGCAACATAGAACTTGCAAAAATTGCTTGGATTCGCTTTGTAAGCAAAGTATCCGGGCGGAGAAGATTGTTCCACCTTATGTGCAACACAAATAGAACACTGACGTATATAACGAGCAACGTTGGCATGAATATGCTGTCAATAATAATGTTGTAATATACGAGCTGTAGTTTTAGTTATCCCGCAGTGTCCTCTCCTACCTTTCCACCTATACGCAGAGAATATGAAGCAATTTTGCCCTCTAGTTCCATCCTTGAATCGGTCCATTACAATCCTTCTAACAAAGGTACTGAGAATATTGATATGCTGATTAAACAGCTCAGTGAAGCTGTAAAATCAATGGTAAACCAATATTTATCTAATATTAAGATCCCTGTGGCTGGTGATAATAATTCATCTATTAATGAAATTGAGTTTGACAATAAAATTAAAACTATTGTGAACAATTTAATATCTTAATCCAATGGCTAGCAAAAATCTCAAAATTATTCAGTGGAATGCAAGATCTGTAATTGCCAATAAATTTTCTTTAACTCAATTGTCTGTCGAACAAAAATTTGATATTGCTATTCTTTCCGAAACATGGTCCAAAACTGTTAATGATGTTAAATTAAAAAATTTTTCTACTGTAAAACTAAATCGTCACGATGGCTATGGTGGAGTAGCCATAATCATCTCCAATAGAATTAAATTTGAGAACATTGTGTTTGCCACCAACTTCAATAATAAAATCGAAGTTTGCGGTATTAATATCTGGAATGATAATAAAAAATATCTATTGTCAGTCTCTATAGACCATCAAGAATTCGTGCCACCGCACAAGATTATATAAATATTTTTAGTCAAATTCAACATGACTGCGTTATAGGAGGGACTTTAATGCCCATCATGGTTTGTGGGGTTCCCATAAGGGTTCCAATGATGGGAATAATCTGATCGAAGCTCTTGATGCGTTTCAAAATCTATTTATGGCCAATGATGGGTCGGCAACGAGAATGACGCCTCCTGGTCAACTTAAATCCTGCGTTGATCTTACTATTTTGTCTTCCAATATTGCTGCTGTATCAAGTTGGTCAGTTTTGCCGGATACTTATGGGTCAGATCATTTCGCAATTCAAATAATTATCAATGATTTTGAGTTAAATGATCACCTTATCAAACCTATTTCAAGATGGTCGATGAACAATGTGAACTGGGAATATTTTCGTTCTGAAATTGAGAATAGCTTTTACACTGATGTCCCCCTTGCTAACTCGAATGACATGATTATGATGTTCTTAAATATAATCACAGAAGCTGCTAATAAGTCTTGTAAAATCCTTCAACCGTTTCAACCGTTTCACTTAAAATCTGCTAAATCCCTGTATGGTGGGATCAAGAATGTTTTTCTTTAATTTCTAATCGAAAGGATGCCTTTAAACTTTACAAGTCCAACCTTACACTTGAAAATTTTTAGAATACAAAAGGTTAGACGCCCTTTGTAAACGTCAATTTAAATTAAAAACAAAGAAAAGTTGGGTTAAGTTTTGTTCCACGCTAAATAGACAAACACATCCCTCCGACATTTGGAAGCGAATTAACAAAATTCAAAAATCTAAGCCAACCTATGTCCAAGAGGAATCATTGGTCGAAAATTTATTTAACAAAATTGCTCCCAGTTTTGTTCCTTTTGATATCAAGGTTCCTGATTTTGGTCTCAACGAAGATCACTTTCTGTTAAATCCGATTAATATCTTCGAATTAAAAGCTAATATTAAGAGTAGTTCTAACTCGGCTCCTGGTCCAGATGGTATTACTTATACTATGCTGGCTAACTTACCAGATGTTGCTTTAAGTTATCTTTGTGCTATCTTTAACGAAATATTAATCAATGGTGATAATTGCGATGCCTTAAAACAGTGCACTATTTTACCTATACCTAAGCCAAATGATCCGAATGCGTTAAGACCAATATCTCTTATGTCTTGCGTATTGAAAACTTTTGAAAGGATTATGAAAGCTAGATTGGAGTGGTGGTTCGAAAGTAATAAGTTAATTCCTGAATCAATATTCGGTTTTCGGAGGGGTCAAGGTACTATAGACTGTGTTTCCCATCTCACTACTGACATACAAATTACATTTTCAAATAATACATATCTAGCCGCAATGTTTTTGGATATTTCATCCGCTTATGACTCCGTGAATTTAAATACATTATTTGAAAAACTGCTTCATGTTGGGATACCTGCTAAATGCGCTTTTGTCCTGGTTAACCTTTTCCTCAATCGACAGGTATCTATTCGTTGCAATAATAAATTGATCGGACCCAGAACTGTTCATACAGGTTTGCCTCAAGGTTCAGTTTTGAGCCCATCTTTGTTTAATATTTACACCTCAAATTTACACACTATTGGCTTGGAGTGTAAGATTCTACAATACGCAGATGATTTTTGTCTTTATACTACAAATGAGAAGTTTCAGTCCTGTGTTACTAATTTAAAATATATCATGTACTGTTGTAAAAACTATTTTTGTGATCTTGGCTTCGAAATCTCTTCAAAAAATCTGCTGTTGTATTCTTCACGAGACATCGTCTACCAATAGTACAACATTTAAGGCTATGTGATCTTGTCATCCCAGTACATAATAGTTATACTTATCTAGGTATAACATTAGACTCCAAACTAACTTGGGAGGAACATATAAATAATTGTATCTCAAGGTGCAAAAAAGTCTCAACATCCTTAAAGTTATTAATCGGTATAGTTGGGGAGCGGATCCAAAATTGAATCTTTTATTTTATAGAGCATATACTAGATCAATACTAGACTATGGCTCCATCTTTTATGGATCTGCGACTACTTCTCGTTTACTTAAAGATTGATAGAATTCAATTCAAAGCTTTAAGACTCGTTCTTGGTGCCTTGAAATCCACACCAACAGCCACCTTGTTAGCTGAATGTAACGAGCCTCCCTACATATTAGACGTCTATTTCTGGCTGAAAAGTTTGTCCTTAAATGTCACAGCAACAATCAATTGTCCTTATTGAATAAGTTAACTCAAATTTCTGTAGACAATCTTACAAACAAATGGTGGGCTAACAAAAATCCCCCGTATTAGCAGTAGCATATCCAAATATTTCCTCCTATAGTCCTAGACCCGACGGCAATCCATTCTTTAAATCCTCATTTAATATTTCGTATACCAAATCCAATATCATCATTCCCATCTACGAGGGTTGTTTTGATTGTTCTCAAATCGTTTATGAACAAATTAGTAAATTCCAGGAACCTTGTAAGATATACACAGATGGTTCTAACAGAATCAGGGGTGGGATGTGCTGTTTACATTTCAAATACTAACGAAAGTATGGCATATAAGTTACATTCGGATTGTTCCATATTTACCGCCGAACTGCAGGCTATCAACAAAGCACTTGACTGGATAATTACTGGCAATACTTTGCAATTCCAAGAATATATAATTATGTCTGACTCCTTGTCGGCCCTTTTGTCAATTCAGAATTCATCACGGCATCTATTTACCAATTCTTTATTAGTTGATATCTTAAGCAAAGAAATCCAAGTACAAAATTCCTCTAGGTCAGTTGCATTTGTGTGGGTTAAAGGTCATTCTAATATTGTCGGCAATGAAAAAGTGGATTTATTGGCAAAAATGCAATCAAGTCAGGTACTATAGTCGATTATCTGCCCACAAGGGATATAATTCCCTTGAGAAAATAAATATGCGGCACAATTGGGAAATAGAGTGGATTAATTTTTGCAATTCTAGTTATAACTCCTACTGCAAAATCCAACCAGTCCTCCCTAGTTCTCCACTTGGAGAACGAAGTCATCCAGTGAGAAAAATTTCCTCAATGTATACAATGTGTCGTACCGGTCATGCCTCAACTAAATCTTTCCTACACAAAATTAAAATGAGCAACACTAATGTTTGTGAATGTAATGGAAGCGTTGATGATATCAACCATTGGATTTTTTCTTGTAGTGTCAATGCAAGTGCAACACATTTTTGACCAATTCACTTATCTCAAACGCTATTCCTCTTCCCCAGTGTCATATTTCTCTATTTTTCTTAGCCTCCGCTTGCCCTTCTATACGTCATATTTTATGGGAGTTCTTTAAGAGAACTAGAAGGAAAATATAGATTGTTAATTTGTCTGATGGTCTGATGGTTTCTGTTTTTTTTCTTTTTATTATGTAATTCATATGAGTTGAATGAGATCTGAATGTATGCTTTTAAGTCAATGTTACCTTATGTTTTTCCCTATGTATAATTTCCCTGTTTTCCGTTGCCTGTTGTGTTTGTCTATTTTAAGTCGCTATGATCGGCACCTTAGCGTGAAAAGTGTATCCCTGTTTCTTCCTATACATCGAATAAGTACATTCTTTAGTTAGTATGATTTGGAATGAATGTTGGGATTGATTGGATATAAATACATACGTTTCCGTGGCTGAATGAGTTCCTCAACTCAAAGCCAGCAATTAAAAAAAAAACGTCTAACTTCTGTTACGGTAGTTGAAACAGGTTTGTTAAGAATGGAAGCTACTTTATCATGAACAACTACTAGGCCATTTTTGTTAACAACATATCGCAAGTATTTCAACCCGCGAAAGCAGAAATGACACTTATGATTTTACATTCTTTTTGCAATGCAATTTTATATTTAATTTTAATGCTGCGCTTTTACTTCATCAAATAACGCGCTTTATCGCATTTATTAACAACGTTTAGTTTTTTAATTTTAATTTTAATTTATTTCGGTTGTGTTAAAAAGTAAAACAATATAAAGTAAGCAACTTTCAACATAGTTCAAATAATGTCAGCGCTACCTTTAAATTTAAACCTTGTTAACGAGTACTGTAAACCAATTTCCGGTGTTGTTTAAATAAACTAACCGCAACATTAAATTTAAACGTATAACCCAACACCACAACAAACATACAAAGTTGGAAATGTTAAATGTATTTGTAAACAATAATTTAATAAAAAGATTTATCTTAAAAATGTTTATTTTATGAAAAAGTTGCGTCTTGGAATATCAATAACTACCGTGCAAGTAGAAAAGTCAACGCTATTTTCTTTTAAATATATTACGCCGCACATAAAAGAAAACTCTGTGGAAATATATTTCCCACATAACGTACTTTATTACGCCTTATGACATAAAACAGAGTTAAATGATTTATATCTCTTTAGCACTTTCAGAGCTTTTCGAAAGTGCTCTTTCATTATGTTCAGAAGGATTTTTTATTCTATTGACGTTTCACTAATTTAAGATTAGTCTTTTGTGTCATTACTGATTGGAACTTTTCGTTTTGATTTTCTATTGCAAAAATTAATTGGTTTTAATATTATTACAATTCATGCTGTACTGAATAACGTATAAAGTTCGTTCTAACAGCTTATATCAGTAATTGAAGTTTGGTGTTCCATTAAAGTTAATAAATCTTTTCCGTAAATTGTTAATTGAACTGTGATTATTCTTTTATTGATTTACAGTATATTAATTAGGCTTGATTACTTATTCAAATGTGGCAAATATTTTACACTGAGTACCCTGAGATTATGCAACATGTTTTAATAAACTTCGTTGTTTATCGTAACAAATTTTATTCACAACCAAATGTCAGTATTTCAAACAATTAGGTACAAAATTTTAATTGTATCTATACATTAAGAAATTAAGAAAGAAACTAAACACAAAGTTGCATTAATTAGCAACATAAATTTAAAGAATAAATTAAAGAATACCATACAAGTATTGCCATAAATTATTGTTGATTATTGGGTGCCATTTTAGTTAATTTATTTTGTGATTAAATTAATAGTTTTGGCCCGGACAAAGCTAGCTACATACGAGTTATAGAAAAATGGATGATAATTCATCTTGGAGTTTCAGTGAGTCTACACATACTATAGCTTAAATCATTTGGAATGGCCCTTACACCAATCAATATTATAACAAGAGTTTCTGGTTACACGAATTTACCCCATAGATTCATAAGTATTCTAAGACTTTGACTACACGTTTCATTTGTAATTGATCACAACTTGTCTGTTAATAAGTATGGTGGTAGTGTTCTAGATAGTAAACTTTTTCTTAAGTAAATGTTATAAACATCTAAAAACCAAGCTCCTTAACACGAATGTTTTGTAATTAGGAAGATATAATTTGTTGTCGGTTCACAATACTGAAGGAAATTACCAGACTAAAAATTATACGAGCGTCAGCACCAGATGCATGGAAAGATTAAAGTACCTGCATTACGTTATCTATTTACTTAAACTTTAACAAATATGACATTCAAATAAAGAGATCAACACAACCACTACAAATTAAGCCTCCTGGCAAAAAAGAATTCAACTAAACTAACTATATTTTGGTTGATTATTATTGCTTAAGGAATGCTCTTCTCAACGATACCAAATTTGTTAAAATTGGCCAAACCGTTAAGAAGTTAAAGCAGGTTATTGCAAAAACAATTAAACACCCCTGCCATTTTGTTTTTAAAATAACTAAACTTTTGTTTTTACAAAAATGATAGATAATCTGGTTCTCTTTACAAATGTAAAAAAAAAATTTTTGTTTTATTATGCAAAATTTATAGAAAATGCAATTTAAAAATTTAAGATGGCGGTTACGCTCTCTGGTAATATTTTAAAAACTTGAAAATGTCTTCCTGCGATTCTTCATGGCCGATTTACTCAATATTTTTTTTACACCAAAGTCATACGACGAACGGTTTCCAAGATATGGTCGAAGAACAGTCTTGGGTCACTCGGTACATTCAATTTAACGTTTACTCTGTTTTTGCCAAAATTAGAAAAAATCTTGTATGTAATATGTGACGAAACGTATGATTTTTTGTAACTGATGTGATAATTGCGGCACGAGCAGATCGCAATATAATATGCTTACATAAATAGCTATTTTATGTTCTGATTTCTAGAAATTCTGACAATATTTGACAATCCAAAACTGTCAAATACTTCATGTTTTCAAATTGCTATTTTTATGACAGAAATGGACCCCAAACCATAACGCCACTTCTTTATTTGATGACCAATGTAAGTAAACGTCTATTTTGTTGGACAAACTGATTTTCAAATTTCTTGTCAAAATAGCTTTAACATCCATAAATATGAAGTATATAACATATATATAATAAATCGAGAAATCGATATATTTCGGACCTGCGTGCTCGGAAAAGCAGCAGTTTTGAGAACTGTCGCAGAGGGAAAGTGTGTCGGACTCAGCAATAAGAAGCCACTTACAAAGTATTAGATACATATGGATCACCAACCTCCATGTATCCTAAACTGGTGGTTTTCCTAAACCTTAGAGCAAATGATTTACCAAAACAAACCACGCCACAATTGAACAAGGTTTCGTTACTACACTATATAGGTTTATACTGTTTTTTGGGGCACCATACATAACACTTACATCACAATATAATATTAAAATGTATCATAAAAATAAATAAATAAACTCGTCTTTGGATGGTATTGATACCAATGAGAATATGTTTAGTAAAATGCATGAATTCATCATCAGACTGTACTCAAAAAATACTTTAATTACTTGCATTAATCTAAGAAGAGCAATGACAACATCAACAATAATTGCCAAATTGCTTCCAACTACGATTCTTAGAAGTAGCACGAAAGTAGCATTGTTTGTGAGCGTATTTTCAAACTTTAGTATAATTTATATAATTAATTTTTCAGTGTCGGAGATATTCAATGTTTTAACGATAAATGTTCGTCAGTCACAATTTCCATCTTTTGTGAATATACATTAATGTGCTAATACTTTTTTTCCTTAAGTCGGTACTGGAGATTCGTGTCACGAGACACCACCGAATGGGGGTAAAATTTTCAGAAGGTAAATTCTGAAAATCATTTGCTGTTTCCTTTTTTGTCTCTAACCGTGAAAATGTTCACTTTGTTCAAACGGCGATAGATAATCATTCAAAATTTATTTATCAAGTTGTGGATGGAAAGATGATTATTGTTAAATTCGCTTAGAGTGTAAAGTTAACGCAGTTGAGAATTTTGATTTATGTCACATGGTGGTAGCGGTTGGATGTATTTGTGTGTTTCTTAATTGCAGTTTTTTATGTTGGGTTATGTTGTAAGCTATCAAACAAGACGATAAAGCAAGACGTCAAAGCAGTGCATCTCACTAGTGTTTTTAAGGAACGTTCTCTTTTAACTTAACTATACCGTTTAATGAGGTCTCTTGGAACAACAAATGATACTATTATTATTATTATGGTGATTTATTTTTCTCGGTTTATCGCCGTTGTTTTCGATAAGGTGCGGGCTGTTGCCAAGCATTCCCATCTATGAACTCAACAATTTTGCACAATGCTGTTGTATTCAATATGACAACTTTTTGTAAGAAGATGTAGGTGTTTATTTATGTGTAAAAGCCTGAAACATGTTTTATCTATATGCTGTCATATCTGTCTCAAGTTTAGTAAGTTGGTAATAGGTGCGCATAATGAATATGTTGATATCTTGTGTCCATTTCATACGCACTCTTCTCGCTCTTGCTGCATAATTGAATTAACCGTCCGAGAAGCACTTGCAGCTCTTGGGGGTGGGGTCTGGCTACGAGGTGTGTTGTTGTTTCCGGGTGTTGCAGAGGATCGCCAACACTTGATTCTAGGTCTGCAGGAGGCTCTACAATAATACCGAGTGCAGCATCACGGTCTGGTATATCCAAGGCTTGGCGTCTTGTTATAGGTGCCGCACTGTTTTCTGTGCATGGGGGCGGCCAAACCCCATGCACAGGTTTTGCAGTTGGTGTTTATGTAGCAGGTGTTGATTGCTACACTCTTCCTGGAACGTTATCTACCCGTTTGGCTTGGTAGCTATTCTTAAAGATTTATTATTATTATTATTATTATTGTTATTATTATTATTATTATTATTAATTTCAAATTGGATAGTTAAATTGAGCATACCAGATTAAACATTCAATCTGAATAAAACTGTATCGTGAATTAACACTAATTTTCCAGAATAAATTTGTATCTTATTTAGATTAAATTGCGTATTTTAAACGGTATTGGCATTATTTCTGGCGTCCTTTATTCGTCAATTTTCATCGTAACTCCGATTGAATAATTACTCGTTGTTTGGTTAAAGTGGCGCTTATGAAACTATACATTTTTGGTAATGTTACAAACTTACACGCTCGTACTTATCTTGTGGCTAGTCGGTTCCATATTAGAATCAAAAACAAAAAAAAATGTCTTCTGCGTTATAAGTTAGTTAGTGCGATTGTTTAATTGTCTATTTGGGCACATTAATTTAATTCTGATTCGTGATGGTATTTATCTACATGTATTGTTAGAAATGATGGTATGAGAGATAACACAACAATTATTCAATTAAATTTTTAATATTACTATTTATATTCTTTTTTGTTTTCTTAACATAAACTCTATTTAAACAGTGAACCATCGACAAAAATTACCATTTCCTTATTTTTACTGTAACAAATGTTTTATTAAATTTGCGCCTAAGAAGTAATGTAGTCTGAAACTTTAAAAAAATCATAAAAAAATATGAACTACAGAAAAGTGTGTGAAACCAAAACTAAATAAATCCCCTTTTTCCAGTCTTACCGGTCACTGTGTTGTACCTTATATTCTTCTACAGGTAAACCGTTTCAAATGATTTCCCTATATGTTGCCAGCGACTTTACAAACTATTTTTTAGTGAAGTTTTCAACTTGTAGCCACAATTCTGTCACAAAAACAATTTGTAAGCATTTCTTAACACACCGAACACTGTACTTTTTACTTTTCTTGTTAAAACTTAATAATTGCAACTCTTTTATTCTGAGTTACTGTTTTTGATTTGAAAAACGATTTGTTATAATATGTCACGACAAATTATTAAAAAAGAAATGGTAGATCTCTTCATTAACGTAGCGTTTTTATTATTAATATACCAAGAGATATCATCAATAATTGACCATTATATTAAGTAACAAATGGTGATGATAGCGAGGAACAAAACTATGAAGACAAAAGCATTGGATAACTCAGAGGTGATAAAATTACGACTTACAGGAAGTATGCGAAAAAACAGTTTTGAAAAAAAAGTCAATTAATCTTAACTAAACGTGGATTTTATCAACCAATTATTCTTGACTAACTCACTACAAATGGATTTAATTTTTATTGATATTGAACCTCTATACGTATTCAATAAATATTTTATAGTAACAAACAAAAATAACTTTTTACTGATGTATCTTTCACAAAAAACTACATCCTGCGTTATATTAATTTTTTTTTAATAAATCTGTTTTCAAAAATTACTAACGCTCTAATTAATATGTACATAATAATGATACATTCTGTACGTACAGCATACAAAAGTACCTCCAAAAATACCACACATTATATACTCCAAACAGCTTCGTACAATTTCCGGCTACTATAAAATAAGCCTACGCCAAGAAGTAAATTTGAACCAAACCTGCCTTATAAAATCAATGTTCTTTTCAACCCTTAAGCTAATGTAAGTTTTAAGAATGTGTCAACAATGTATCTAAAAGCATGAGCAGAGAATAAATTTGAAAGTTTTTACGTACTACGCGTGTTGATTACTGAATTACTTTATTCTCATTCATACATACTGATATGGTATCATAATAAAAATTATAATAGCGCATATTTAAAAAGCATCAGCCTATGATGACCTCCAACTTGGTAATTTCTGGAGCGAAGTCTGTGCTTAATTAAACGGTAATTGAACAAAGATTCAAAAAGTTTAAAGTTCTTAATTAGTGGAACGTAAAATTGAGAAACTTTAATCAATGTTACTTAATTAATGTATAGACTAAATTGAAAACAAAAATGTTTGAAACATAAACCAGAATTTCATCTTATTTTTTACCTTTTCCAATTAATTTATTACAAAATGCAGTGTATAATGATTATAGTAGTATGTATTAATTGATAATTATATACAGTGTGTCTCCTAAGGCTAGAACCATATGCAAAACTTTTTTATTAAAGGTTATTCCTAAAAAAAGTTTTGTATGCTCAAAAATTAAATGTTGCATCAGGTGTTCTTTTGTTGCGTGTGTACTTCTGTACAAGTTATCTTGGCTTTACCGGCAACATGTGTTACAAGCATTAAAGCTATCGCTTAGATAGCGCTTTGCACTAACACACACATGCCGTTACAGTTAACTGTTGGCATTATTCTTAGTTTATACTATTCATACGTGTCAATGTTTACACGAGATGTCGCAAAACACACATTTTACTTATGTTCATTGCTCCACGAGAGCTTAAAAGACCAACCGCCGTCTTGTACAGTCGTATACCGCACTTAAGTGTACACCTCTGATGAGCTCACGATAAGAGCGAAATGCTGCATCAGGTGTTCTTTTGTTGCGTGTGTACTTCTGTACAAGTTATCTTGGCTTTATCGGCAACGTGTGTTACAAGCATTAAAGCTATCGCTTAGATAGCGCTTTGCACTTTAACACACACATGCCGTTACAGTTAACTGTTGGCATTATTCTTAGTTTATACTATTTATACGTGTCAATGTTTATACGAGATGTCGCAAAACACACATTTTACTTATGTTCATTGCTCCACGAGAGCTTAAAAGACCAACCGCCGTCTTGTACAGTCGTATACCGCAGTTAAGTATACACCTCTGATGAGCTCACAATAAGAGCGAAATGCTGCATCAGGTGTTCTTTTGTTGCGTGTGTACTTTTGTACAAGTTATCTTGGCTTTATCGGCAACATGTGTTACAAGCATTAAAGCTATCGCTTAGATAGCGCTTTGCACTTTAACACACACATGCCGTTACAGTTAACTGTTGGCATTATTCTTAGTTTATACTATTCATACGTGTCAATGTTTACACGAGATGTCGCAAAACACACATTTTACTTATGTTCATTGCTCCACGAGAGCTTAAAAGACCAACCGCCGTCTTGTACAGTCGTATACCGCACTTAAGTGTACACCTCTGATGAGCTCACAATAAGAGCGAAATGTTGCATCAAGTGTTCTTTTGTTGCGTGTGTACTTCTGTACAAGTTATATTAACTTTATCGGCAACGTGTGTTACAAGCATTAAAGCTATCGCTTAGATAGCGCTTTGCACTTTAACACACACATGCCGTTACAGTTAACTGTTGGCATTTTTCTTAGTAATTATTTACGTTTATAAATATTTGCAGTGATAAATTTTAGTTCTGAGTGTATCCCTCTTATCTGTTAAAAATATGATAACTTTTCCGTTTGTTAATGTTTTTGAATAATTTTGCAATTTAAATACCTAATGAATGCATAATAATTATATATTTTAGAAATTGAGGATGGATATGTCGAACTTTACTAGATTGAATTAAAATTTAATTACTTCTGAGTCTATAAATATGTGATGTTTGATTACTAACTATTGTTGATAGTCTTTGAGTGTCGTCTTTGGTGTTACAACTATTTGTCAATTATTTTATTTTGATTGCTTGTATAATACAGCGTTTTGGTGTTTCTTGGATTTTACATTATGTTTGTTCTACGTAGCAACCGTCTCAATGTTTGCAAGGTGATTTGTACACCGGTTGTGATTCTATTATATTCTTGGTTTGAAGATTCAATATCATATTTAAAATGGTTTGGATGATGTACCCCTTAAGACCTTGCTGATCTTATCAGTGATGTATGGGAAAGGTGCTTCCGCCGTTGTTTCATCTTCTTCTTTTAGTTGATTTTTGTTTTGACGTGGTTTTGAAGCTCTCCTAAGTTGGTGTATCAGTAATATTTCATTTGTAAAGCTGTTTAAATTTTCGGCATTTCTAGTTGAATATGCCCTGTAATGCTCACATTTTAGATAAAAAAAAAATTGTAGCGGTGCAGCTCATTTGACACTTTTAGATTGTATGTTTTGACCAATTTCGTTTGAAGCTATAGTTACACGAACAAAAGAGAAACCGATTTTATTGGAAAAATTCGCTGTTTTATCTGAGTTTATAATAAAAAGAACGTGTGTACTGCACCATTCAACGTATATTTAGCCTTTTTAATTTTCTACTGAACCACCTCACGCATTCGACTTGACGTTCAAGTCACCTAATATAATATGATTTATTTGTTGAATCTGAAGTTTGTAATTGTCTTTATATGGTATTCTTAAGACAGGAAGTGATCAAACTTGAACTTTGGTTTATGTTATAGGGAAAATCTTGGCATTTGGGACAAATAAAGTAACGTTTTCTTAGGAGTTGATTAACCAAATTCTAGCTTTTCAATGTTGTATTCTTGAACTAAAGCTATACTAAACCACATTGTACATTAACAATTGATGATTAATGAAAAAGCCAGCCGCCGTTTTACATCCTCCCAGATTGATGTGTTCTGTATGGAACGCAAAGGCTAATGTTAAGACTACTGTGTAATAGCTTAGACGTAGTGGAAAGAGTTTACTGCTCGTTCGATTTCAGAATTTGTCATTAGATAGAGCATTTTTTTGCTTTTCTGCGGCCAGTAATCTTCGGTATACAGGGCATTTTGGAGAATCGGCTTGATGCCTCGTTTCATTGTCGAGATATCATTTTGGCCTGGTTATTACACATTGAAAACATGAGTTAGTTCTCGTTTCATCATTCAATTACAGGAGTCGTGTATAAGAATTTGTGCCAATTCTTAGGTAGAATTATGAATTAAATTAAAGAAATTCGGAACCATAATGTGGAACTGATCATTTATAATTAAGTAAAATTGTTATGTACTTGAAATCATTTTTATTATTGGCCAATACTACGTAATTAGATGTTAATAAAAAGGATAATTTTTTTAATTAGTTTCGACAACTGGATGTGCAACTGTCACCTTCAAAAACTACAAGTAAGAAGTTAAGAAACACTTATGAATAACAAGTTAGACTTACCTAATACAAAGATTAAACAAATTAAATTAAAATTTAAAAAGAAATTTAGCAAATTTTTACGTTTATGACATTAATGGAAATTTCCCAAAAATTTTTTGTTTAATTGATTAATTTGAATTAAACACATGTTGTAAATTTGTCTTAAATAAAACTATTCTAAAGAAACGTGTTCACACAAAATTATGGGTAATTGTAATAAGTTGTTAACAAAATTAAAGTTGTTTAACCATAAGATAGTAATTGAAATAGTAAATAGTAAATGAAACATTTCACCCCAGATGAGGCAAAAGAATGAAAATGACAAGTGATCTTCATTCAGAATTATGAATCCCAGCATAGGGTCTTTGGAGTTCTATTAACAGCAAACATTAAATGAGGGCCGGGCGACCTTAAATGTACGTGGTTGGAGAGTATTTGAGCTTGTAACGATGCGTTTTTATTTCTAAGTACACAATTAATTTAAATAATTAATTGTTAGTATAAGCCCAATTTTGTTTTGTATATTATTAATTGTAAACCAAAAGTGAACGATAGCGGGCGGCTTGTTGTACAAAATCCGATAGCACCCCGCTTAAACTTTTGTGAGCACGCAATTCCCTCCCGTAAGCTAGTTGCCTCACTTAAGTAATGCCTTATATAAACATAAGCTCTGTCGTTAAAGAGTCAGTTGAGTCCAGATACCTGTTTCGCCTGGTCCTGCGGTTAATACTGAGTAAGTTTGCTTCTCTAATTTAACCGCCAAAGATACAGCTTTGGCTATTACCTCACGATGCAAAAATACCGTTTGATGATCCCTTGACTTTCCATGTGTTGTATTTAGGGTGACGCATTTTCGCGCGTTTAGTACAGCACTCAAACAGTTGTCCAAGTCAGCATAGCGCACTTTCGTATGTCGACTCGGTCACTCCCACTACTTACCCCATCCCTTAACAGACCGCCGTTCTGTTTATATACCGTTACCCTCATCCCTTGGCTATTTCTTTTCATTTTTCCTATTCGTGTGTTGTGTTTGGGGTGACGCATTTTCGCGCCTTAAATACACCAGTTAAACCGATGCCCGAGTTGTCATAACGCATTTTCGTATGTCGACTTGGTCACTCCCACAATCTACCGCATCCCTTAACAGACCGCCGTTCTGCTTATATACCGTCACCCTCATTCCTACATTAACCGTCGCTCTACTTATATTACCAAAACCCTCACCCCTATAACCGTCAAATCCGCTGACTGCTTTTGGATTGCATGGTTGGTGCTTTACTTTAATATATGCTGTTTTTCTATAAAACTAATAGCACGTTGTTTCGTGCTAAATAAAGAGGATTTGAGTTTTATAGTATTTTCTTTGTTTCTCCGAACTGCTTCCCTTTAGACGATCAGAACACTGGAATTTTTAACCTACACTGTAACTGCCCGACGAGCAAACGCAGAGTAAACTTCGTCATCAAATCTGGCTTTGTTATTTACAGAAACTAACGGAATTGGGAAACAAACGTCACAAGCTACTTCTTTAACAGTTATTCTTTCTTCTACATCCATTATTATAAGTTTTATTTTAGTTTGTTTGGATTCAAGCTTTTACCGTTGAGATGACTGTTTAACCATTCTATAAAGTTTTTGCACCTACCTCGTTTGTTGCTTTTTATTTTGGCTTGAATCCACTCTTTGTTAGTTTTGGTCAGGCTATCAATACGTATTCCTGAAGTGCCTAGATTGGTTTTGAGGTTTTTCATCATTTCCGCATAAGAGGCGACGAATTTCTTTTGTATTAAGAAGGTTTCAGACTGAAATTTATTAGAAGTACATGTTTTAAGTTTAGTGAAAAAGTTAGCACTTAAATAAAGTTTCCACAGAGCTAATTCTAATACTTTTCTAAGATTCAAATCACTGTTTCCATCACAAAAATGTTTAGACCTGGTCTCTTAAAGGCTATCCAATTTTTTAGTGTGTTGCAGATGTAAAAGTTTGAAGAAATCAATTATATCGATATTAAATGAGGAGTTATTCTATTTGCAAAAATGTGTTTTTCGTTAACATCAACAAGAATGCATCTGATAAATTGTTAGTTGATCAAATCAAAGTTCTGACTTTAGGGTTCTAAGTAAGTTTTGACAACTTATGAACTGTCATGGTTAAGCTACCATACGCATTTTTAATGTCTCTCTTAGTAGTACCACAACTCACAATACGCTTTTAAAGACATTTTTTTTTTATTTTTGACTTTTTGTAATAAGACTTCAATTTGTTCCGACGCGGTTGTTAGACTTTGTAGGTTCAAGGTTTCAGACGTGTCCGTTGGTCTATCGGAAATAGTAATCTGAATATTTGGATGTGTCCTAATAATAAGCGACCTGCATTTAATCAAAATTTGTTTTTTGACCACTACCTCTCTTTGTGTCATCATCGCATTTCGTAGTCGCAGTCAAGATAGAACTACTCTGAAAATCTGTCGTATAAAAAAATCGTTTTGCAGAAATATTAGCTAAATTATGAGATCTCAAATTACCTCAAATCTAACTGTTAAGCATTATTACTGTGTAAGTCACCATCCCCATCACTCGTAATCGGTCACATCGGGAAATGCTTTTAAAAGGATATTCAGGAGCAGACAAACTACTCTAGATTTGAGCACAACCCCTCTCCAAAAGATTACCACATTTTGTAATTGCAGTCATGAGAGATGTACCCTGAAAATACGTCTAATTGAAAAAATCTTTTTCAAGAATATTTATGGCCGTATGCACCAACACAGCTTAAACCAAGCTTAAACTTAAGCGATGTTTTAAAGCTTAGATACTATTGTTAAAACCATAGCAATCATTGTTTTTAAGCGTCACTTAAGTTTAACCTGCGTTGGTGCATACGGCCATTAGTGATTTATGAGCAGTCAAGATACCCTATATCTAATTTTTGAGCACCACCTCTCTGTAAAGCATCTTGGCAATTAGAAAAAAAAAGCGGTTTGTAGAAAGATAAAACTTAAAAATTGGGTTTAGGGCATATTTTTTTCTGAAAAATCAGTAATCATATTCTTGCTAAAGAATCTCTAGATTTGAATGATTTTTTTTCATTACTTCCGTCACGAAACGCAGGGGTGTTTGCATAGGGATAGAGTTCAAAACTTGGATTTAAGTAATATAGTGTCTTTATAAATCATTAATTAATTTTGGAAAAGAATTTTTTGATTCGACCGATTTTCAGGGTACATCTCTCTTGACTAGGATTGCGAAATGCTGGAATCTCTCGGAGAGAGGTTGCGCTCAAATTTAGAATATTTTCTCTGCTCAAAAATCACTCAATACTTTTGAGATAATTTGAGTCTCATAATTTAGTTAATATTCCTGCAAAAGAATCTTGACTGCGACTGCGAAATGCGGGTGGTGCTCAAACATCAGAACTACGATACTCGGATTGCTTATAAATGTTCATAATTCAAATATTTTAAAAATTAAAGTTCGAATAATTTTCAACAGTTAAACACACGTTTTAGCCCCCCCACTCAAAAACATGAAACTGATTCAGCTCTAAAATCGGAAATACATTATTACATAAGTTCATAAATTGCTAGTAATTTCTGATATTGAAGTTTACAATTTTATTAATGTGGGGGTGGGGGAGATTAGGTACGTAGACGGACGTACTGTCCATTACTGTATAGAAACTTTAGAAGAGGGTTACGCAACGGAAGAAGTAAGAAGATTGTGGGAGGAAGGAAAAAGAATAGAAGAAGAGATAACACGAAAAGGCAAAGGCAGCCAAAAACAAAAAAAAAGAGATCAAAATAAAAGAAACAAAATATAACACAAAATACAAATATATAATAGAGGAAGGAATACCAAAATATATTACTAGACCATTGAACATAAAAGAAAAACATATGGTAGCGAGGTATAGACTAGGAAATGAGAAAAATGAAAATAAATATTGGAAAAAGACGAAGAAAGAATGTGTAGGATGTGTGGAGAAAATTGGGAGAATGTAGAGCACAAGGTAGAATAGTGCAGTGAATTAAGGAGAGAGAAAGTGAGAAGGAAACTTCTGCTGGGAGAAAATTGAGAAAGCATAAAATGGATGAGAGAGGTAGAAAACAGAAGAAGATGCATAGAAGAAAGGAAGAAGAATATAATAAAAATCACGTAATAAAGGGATGCCGCAAAAAAAATTAATTAAATTAGTAGATATTTTGCAGATTTTGTTGTACTAATGTGGGTTTAGTTTTTAGTTTTGTTAATCGGATAAATTTGTTAATTTTAAAAAACAAAAAGGCTTTATTATTATTATTATTATTATTATTACTGTATAGAAACTTGTGATCCTTAGCTTCTTGAGTCATAACTCTCTATATCAATGGTTTGCCAAACAAAATTAATTTGATTTGGATGCATAAATATACGAAGGCAACGACTAAATAAAAGATATCGATACGTCTTATCTTGACGCGGCTACTTTGACAGTGCCGCTTTGACCCGAGCTCATCTCAACGCAACCTCATCTCGACTCGAGACCATTTTAACAAGATTTTATTTGATCTAATAAAAACTAAGCCGTTTATTATAAGTTTTGTTCATTAAAATTTATTAAAAAATAAGCACGTTCTTGATATTTGTCCATATCGCAACTGATATGTTTAAATAATAAATTTGTTTGTTTTTGCATTATTAGCACGTGAATACCGTCTCTTACTAATTAGAGTTGTATAAGGAATATTTTTAAAAATACTTTAAAAACTGAAAATGCATTTTTTTTAAAGTGGCACTTTAACTCAATCTCAAATAAATCTTTAGGTGCTGTAAAACACATCGAATAGTAATTTGTATTAAATCGGACACAAATCTCTAAGATATCGTATCTGCAGCAAATTATTTTCCTAGACTTACTAGGTCCCAATAATGAAGAAAACGTGCGTTCAAGAAGAAATTGTTTAAGTAAATAATGGAAAAACTATTCTTTTATAAGTTCTTTCTGTAATAGATATTTTTGAAGATATTGTTAAAAAAATTAATTTTTTCCGAAATCATCACTTAAGTACAAAAAATCGGAACTAAAGTCATTCATTATACGACGATTTTTAAGTTCACATTTTGCCAGTAGAAATGTGTATAAGGTATGTAAATTTTGCTACTTAAAAAACGTTATAAAATTGTCAAATTTGTGGGATTTCGGAAAAATATAATATGTACGTGTATGTATGCGCACGTGTTTTATTTGCCTCGGCTATCGCCTCTGCAACTAAAACATATTCGTCATGAAAAATCAAACTTTAGTGCCTTGTTACATAAATAACTATTACGTGATTATTGTTTCTGGGTAATTCATAATTCTAGTCTACTAATTCTAAATCATCGAAAGTACTGGAAAAAATAGAGTGATACAATTTTTAATTTTCAAAACCGTCGCATAACTTTCACGGTGAAAAACGCTAGACCGCAAAACTTGTTTTATCAATGCAACAAGATACACTACGAGCAAACATTTAGGAAAGGCATTGACGTTTTTTTGGTTTTGTCCTATGTTTTAAATATGTGCTTACCAGCCACACACCACTTTTAGACTCGGTTTATTTTGCTACTGAATGTACCACGGGGGTGAAAAACGCCGACTTCATTTTTTTTTTCAACGTATAATGCGTGAATGTATTTTACGCCGCATAATAAGCGCTAGTGTATTTTTAGCCTAAGATAGAACCTAAAACAAATTATAATTGAGTTTTGCTTTAGCAGGCCAACGCCCAGTTAAAAAAAAGTTGAATGTATTTTTGTCAGCTAGGCGTTCTAACCATGTAATGAGTGTTTTTACTAAAAATTCAAGGTGATGAAATTTGACAAACACCGATTTTTACTAGGCAAGTATACTTTCGCTAGTTAGCCATTGCTTTCAAGAGAGTACGCCCGAAAAATTCGATGTTTACATCTGGAATTGAACCTGAGGTGCCTGATTAGCAACTAACGCACTTAACTGCAGAGCTACAATCGCACTAAATTAAGTTTAGTTAGATAACACGATATTCAATTATTCTTAAGAGGGAACGAAAGACGCAGGGTCAGCTAGTAGAATAGCTATTTATGTTATCAGTGACGAAACGCATGATTTTTTGTAACAAATGTGATAATTGCGGGACAAGCAAAGCGTGCTTAATTCAATATCCTATTAACACATTTCCATGGTATATATTGTATACCGTGTGTCTACTTAAGTTGTCAACATATGGGAAACTTATTTATTATTAATTTTACGAAAAAAAGTTATTTTTCATAAAAAGTTCTGCATGATGTAAACTGATAGTAAGCTTTTAATAACAAATTTTTTTTATTTTATCTTTAAATAGATTTATTGGTAAACATCTAATATAGTGCGACACTTTGTTAAAAAGTAACTGCACCTGATATGTGTGACCATTCTGCGACTTATTTAAACGGCAGTGATTTAATCTAATGTCATTTCTATACCGTGTATCATATTGATGAATTTCTGATTGAATAGTGAACTGCGCGAAGTTTTTTTTTGCGTAGAGTAGACTTTCAAGAATGTATACTGACGGAAAAGTTAATATATGCAAACTCTTAAAAGCATTTTGGCAGTCTTCTCGATAACTTAATCCAACTAAAATACGTACAGCTTTACGCTGAAGACGAAAAATCTTTTGCCATTGCGATGTATGACCCCAAGTTCGAATTGCATAAGACATAACAGAATGAAATGTTGCATAGTATGCGGTTCTAAGTATATTTATTGAGGCGTTGCTTGCTAGTTTTTTAAGAAAAAATGTTGCACGATTTAGTTTTATGCTCAGTTCTTGACAATGTCGACTGAAATTAAGTTTAGGATCCACATAACAACCTAGGAATTTAACAGAATCTATCTTGTTTTCTTGACTAAGTTGACAGTTTTTTAGTGTTAAGTGTAAGTTGATTGTTTTTACACCAGTTGTTGATAATGCTTAACGCAGTTTCATTATTTAGTAAAGCAGCATCTAGATTACTGTCCTTACACATTTGAGTAGCGTCATCTGCGTACAAAATACAAAGAAGTTCTTTATTAAAATTTTCAGGCAAATCGTTTATGTAGATCAGGAAAGGTAATGGTCCAAGTATTGAACCTTGTGGCGCTCCTTTATTTATTGCAAGTTTTTCGGACTTTTTGTTGTTATAAAAAACATATTGAAATCTATTATTCAGATAGGATTTTATAAGCGATGTGATTAGATCATCAAAATTATATAAGTGTATTAGTTTGTCTAGTAAGATTCTATGTGATATGCTATCAAACGCTTTAGTAAAATCTATAAAAGTAGCCACTACATTCATCCCTTTCTCAAAAGCTGTTAATGTTTCTGCAGCAAATATATTTACAGCATCCTTGGTACTTTTATTTCTGCGGAATCCAAATTGATTGCTGAAGAATATCTGATTTGATTCAAAATGCTCCCTTATTTGACTATCCAGAAGTTTTTCAATAACTTTAGATAAAATTGGTAACAATGAAAGTGGTCTGTAGTTATTTACATCATTTATGTCACCTTTCTTATGAAGAGGAATTACGCGAGCTAGTTTTAACACGTCATAAAAAACCTTTATTTTAATAACTGAATTTATCAGTATAGACAAGGGAGTAATTAGAACACTGGTTATACGTTTGATCACATTTGAACTCATGTCGTAAATATCTTTAGAACTGCTGTTTTTCAATGATAGTGTTGCATCCCTTACTACTACCTCCGATACAGCTTAAAATTTAAAGCTAGCATTGACATATTTGTAAAGTCTGGAATACTAATAAAGTGTTTGTTAAATTTATCGGCTGTTAGATTAGATAAGACAGATTTATGATTTATTATTCTGTGTGAATTAATAACATGCCACATAGCTCTGACGTTATTTCCAGAGTTCTTGATGTAATAACTTTAATTTTTGCCTTTTAATGTCGTTTCTGTATCTGAACTTAAGAAATTTGTGGAGTTCTTTAAGAGCAATAGTTTTATGTTTTTTAACCATCCATGCATTGTCTGTAGCAATTTTCTTTGGTCTTTAAGGTTTTTATAAAACCAACATATTTTATGGTCACGAGACCTTATTTGTATAGGTGTACATGGGAAAGATGATAAAAACGCATTTTGTAACTTGTCAAAAAAAGTAGAAAAATAATAATTAATGTCGCTATCACGATATAAATAACTCCAATCAACTTCTTGTAATTTATTAAAAAGCGAATTAACACCTTTATTAGTAATAGGTCGAACTACTGAAGTGTAATACGAATCTTGAGGAAGGAAATTATTGCAATGTACTTTTATCTCTTGACCAGTATGATCGGAAAATCCTGTCTCAACATTATTAGCAATAAAGTTGGTATGCGAAAAATTGTTACCAATACAGTTATCGCCACGAGTAGGACAAAATATTGTTTGTACGAAACCGTAGTAATACTCTGAACCGATTCTGCAATAATTCTTTCCAAATGAGCAACATCTGTAAATGGCCTTTGAAGATACACCTTTTCTTATAGGTAACCCCACAAGAAAAAATCGAGTGGCGTCAAATCTGGAGAACAAGGTGGCCAACAAATCTCTAAAAACCGATGTATAACTCTTCCGTTAAAACAATTTTTAAGGTGTTGTTTTAAATCTAACCTACTATGGCTGGGGTATTATCCTGTTGGAACCATATTTGTTAACGTTGAAGGAGGGGAACGTTATCAAGAAAATCATCTAATTCATTCTGTAAAAAGAGTAAATAACGGTCCGCATTCAAAGATTCATGAAAAAAATAAGGTCCAATTATTTTATTTTCATAAATTGCACACCACATATTTGTGTTGAATGCATACTTGATGGTAAAATTTGGATTCGTATGACTCCACCAACGGCAATTTTGGGTAGAGACTGTTACATTTGATGTGAATGTTGCTTCGTCCAAAAAAACAATGTCATTCCATAAATGGGTTATTAGAAGATAACATTCGTTGGGTATCACAACAGAATTCAAAGCGTCTATCATGATCGTTTGGTCTTAAATTGGGGTTTGTATAGGTGCAACTTGTTCCTTTTCAAAATTTTTAAACCGTATATTTGTTAATACGATTTGGCATCAAAGCTCCCTTGTTTTCAAGGAATTCTTAGGATTTTCGATTGCTGAGAGCATTATTTCAAATTCCATGTCATTACTGACAACCCGTTGTTGGCGTTTGTTGTTAAAATTATTACATACATCTCCAAAAATCTTAAATTTGTTTAATACTTTTCTTACTGTGACATAGTGAAGATTTTTCCTTGGTGTCGGTTATTAAAAATGTCTGCAGCTTCTCGATATGTTTTATAATTGTCACCCACAATTAACACAATTTCAATTTTATTTCAAGTACTTAATGTTGCTGGTATTTCTACGAAATTTTAAAAATACTTCCTACCAAATTTCACTAAATAAGGACTGAGGGAAAAACATTAACATTGAAAAACTTGCATAACTTTTAAACCCCTAAATAAATTTTCAAAAAAAATTTAGTTTTGGATAGGTTATCTATTATATAAAAATTAAGAAAAACCAAAAAATCGATCAGACTTATCATCATACAAAATTTTGAGCTTGTCGGGAATGGTCTCAGGGCAATTTGGTGGGTTAGCCTCCCTGGGTACAAAATCGACATGATTCTCTTCGTGCCATTTTTTTGGCTGCTTACTGTAATGGCACGAAGCTAAATCCGGCCAAAAAAATGTGGATACCTTATGTTTACTCAGAAAAGGCCGCAATCTTTTTTAGAGACACTCCTTCGTGTAAATATCGGAGTTAATTGTTCCATTTGTTATGAAAGATTGGCTTCTTTCGCCGCAGCTACAAATCGCCTGCCAAACGAGATATTTTTTTTAGAAACTTGAACTTTATTTTAGTTCTGAACATCTTAGGTACATTTCCTCGTCCACAGGAAACATAAAACTTCTGACCAGGTAGTTGAGAAAAATCGGCGAGGACGTAAGTCTCATCGTCCATCACGCAACATTTACGTTTTTGGAAAAAATCTGCTCTCAACTTTCTGGCTCGTTTCTTGGCTTCAATGTTTTTCTCCGCATTACGATCTGGAGTTGTTTAAACTTTGTAGGACTTAAATCCACTCTTTTTTTTATTTTTCGAATTGTCTTTTCCGACAAGTCGACTTTTGCAGCGAATTTCCGGTTCGATACCAGCGGATTCCTAACCATCGCAGATATTGCCTTTTGCACTTTTTTTGGTGAATGAAAACCCTCTAGTCGTCCACTTCCTGGTTTCCGTGTTATGGTAAAATCTTCCTTGTACCGCTTGATGACTTTTGCTGCCACTTGCCTGCAAACTTTTGCCCCCTTTGCAATGCGAACGACTGACCATTGTGAATTCTCAACAAATTCTTTAATGATTAATCTATGTACTCCCACTACTTTTGCCATTGTGAACACAATTTGACTCAAATAAAAATAAAAATTTGACGACATATTCTGACAACTATTTCAAAGCCTACTATATCAAAATTTTGCAAAAAAATTATGTGGTATAAAAGTTATGCAAGTTTTTTAATATTAATGTTTTTCGCTCTCAGTCCTTACAACAGAATGTTTTGAAGTTCACTGTCAAACAATTCTGACTATTAAAAAATAATTTGTTTATCAGTGCATACTAGATTTCATGTAACTACAGTTACATTTGCATTGTTATTGTAGACAAAAAAAGAAAACATGATTTTTTTCATGTAACTAGATGTAATTGCATATTTGCACGTAGTATTTAGTTCTGATCAACTTTTCACAATAACAAATTTTGATATTATTAAATATAAAGATACTTTGACAAACTCTGTATACGATTGAAAAAATGTAATATTTGATGATTGTATTTTAGATTCTAGATCATGCCGAACTTTTTATGAAGAATAACTTTTTTCGTAAAATTAATAATAAAACGTTTCCCATATGTTACCAACTTAAGTAGACACACTGTAAATAAATTTAAAAAAGCTAAACGGATGGTATCCATATAACCTCAAACAGTAAGCATGGTTTGAGAAATACCAACTGAAGTTCTACTTTTCGTAACTAGTTTTAACACTTACTTACTTCGATTATGAAAGATTTCACGTTACATGTCAAAATTAGATAAAATAGTTTTTAGACATTTGAAGTTAGTCAGATGGCGGCTGTGAATTTATTAACTTTGCAAAAAAGCCATGCGCATTTTTAATGCAGTATATCGAATTTCTGCCAACCAGATAACTAGTAAATGATATGAAATTCTGATGCAAGACGCATTTTGCTTTTTAAAAATACAATTTAGTTTGCCAGTTGATCACTTTCGTTTTTGACAAACATAAAGGCGTAAACGTTGCCAAAATAATCACAATCATTAAATTTCCGGTACTTGAAATGTATTTTTAAAGCAAAATATAACATTTAATTAAACCAGTTAATTGTGTTACATGGACTGATTGTAAATTACTGTTGGATTTATAAAAACACATAATTTATAAAGTGAATGTCCAAAACAACAATAAATCATAAACATAATATATACGGAAAGGGTACAATAAAAAAAGCAAGCCATAATTTTATCAAAGTAGAATAACAGAAAATGACAAAATAAATAACGTAATAAAGCACATTACATTTCTGATAAAATTTACATTGTAATTTGCATTTTATACAACGCTTTAATGCAATAAGTATTCACCAGATTTCGCATTAGTAATTCGCTTAACACATTGGTAGGTAATTTAATCTTTTGTAATAAGAAGGCAAACAAATTGTGCTTCTACATTTATTTAACACAACGTTGAACTCGCGTAAAATACTTTAAAAAAAATCTTAATAATATTATCACAAAGAGAAACGCAACCAAACACAAAAATTTTAATTAAAAAAGTTTTATAATTAAATTAATACAGGAGCACGTTTGTTTCCCCCTGACAAATAATTTTCACATATTTCAAGTTGGCAAGTTCATGCCAATTTAAAATCAATTAGTAACTGTGCCGAGTGTTATATTTTCAAATATTTTATTTAAATGCGAATACGTGACTTTTAAAAAAGAATTTCAATTTGTACAATTTTTGACAAAGAGCACGACTTTTTCCGCATTTAAAAAACGAAAAACAACTTATTAAATTTATATAAAGGAAGTCAATAACTTATTCATAGTAGAGATAAAGTTAATGTGGAACTTTCAATGGAAATTGGAGAATCGATTAATATTAGTGTTAGTAATTGCTAGGAACTTAATAAAAAAGCGTTCGTAGATCTTAATTCATTATACATTGAAGCCGCAATCCATCGCTTTTAAACTTTTATAAGTGAAAAACAAATAAAACTAAATCCATGAAAACTTTGTAGGTATTTCACCACAGTTCCTTAACGAGTAGAAATTTTCTCTTCTTTCACAATCTTATATTGCAACCTCTCGGTAATAAAATATTTAAAGAAGTATTTTTCTGTAAGGGTTTTAAAGACGGAGTCATTATAAAAATAAAAGGTTTCGCTTACAAGATTTAAAAATGCAAAATTTGATACAAGTATACGAAGTTCAGTGAGTCTTCTACAATAATACAAAGACGAAGAAAGTCCAAGATGTTTTTTTCTTTTAATGTTGGTCATTGTTTGGAAATGTTTCTGTGAAAGATGTTCTTATAACCGTAAAGCAAGTACTATTTTAACACGATAAATATACAGGTTTATTAATTTTACCCAAAAGTTTGTACCATCCACGCACCATCAATTTCAAAATAATTTCTACTAACATTAATATAATTCTGTAGAGTCATCTAGTTGGAGACACACCATGAAATCGAAAATCAACACAGCATTGTTAATTTAATGCCGACGTTTCAATTAGAGTTGTGAAACCTTCATCATCATCAAGGCTTTTAATTGCAAAAGACATTAAATTACCAATAGCGTGTTAATTTTAGATATCCTGGTTTGTCTGCTACAAGAAACCCTTCAAGTATTAAGGATATCTATTGAATTAGAAAAAAAATTAAGGAGAACAATCATCAATTCTACTAACATGTTGTTTGGTGCTGTTTTAGCATCTTCTTTGACGACCCTTTATTAGAATTACTCTTTTTGTTTCCTTCAATTGATTTTTGAAGTTAGAACCTTAAAATTTTGCATAAAAAGCTTATCACAAAACAATATCCAATAATAATTACCATTATAATTTGATTAATGGCAGTCTTATAAATGTGTTTTTTTAATAAAATTGTGTGACGGTATTGTTTACGAACAAACAAAAATTCGTAATTACAAATTGATCTGAGTCAAAATCTCCCTAGAGTATAGACAACTGTGTTTACACTTATGTGGTGGAAAAGAAACTCTTCCAATTTTGGGTTATGAATTTTTCTAGTAACTTTTATTAATTTGAGATTGCCGGATCAAACAATTTTCTCCACTCGACGGTCGAAAAGACGCATTTCCTTCTTCTTGACCTGTCAGTTAAATGTGCTACATAAACATCATATAAAATTTGAACAGCTACACATGTATTAATTATTTAGTATAAACCTAAGTAAAAGCATCCCGTAAAACAAGGGAATAAGTTTTCACCTCCTGTTTGTGTGTGAGGATACTTTTACGTTTTCATGAAGTCGTTCTCTATCGCGGTTTTCTATCAATTGCAGTCACCTTTTTTTTCGATTTTTCCTGTGGATAATAATCCAAAAATTGCTTAACATAACGAAGCTGGGTCTGAATATTATTAGTGAATTGCCAGCGTTGGAATTTAAATTTACGTTGAAGCCCCTTTTGTTGTCAAGGACACCACACAAGATAATACTATTATCTGGTTCATTGTAAGCACGTCCAGCAACTGTTATCAATTTAGAGTCCATCTTGTCTTCCCTTCTTTGCTAGAAACTAAGTACTGTGGATACAAGACCTGTCTCACCAATTCTTTTTAATTATTCTTTTCTGGCGTCTCCAGTACTCGCTCTAGCGTTTTTATAGATCTGGGTGTCACTTTTGAATCGTCTTTGTCCTTTGGTTCGCACATTTAATCTATTGTTTCCTCTTCACATAAAACTCTTGGTTTTATTATCAGAAACTCTAAAGATTTTTTAAGCGCTGACTTACCTTTTTTGCTGTACAGGACCCTTGAACTCGGCTGGAGTAAGTAAGTAAGTTCATATTTACGCTCTGGAAAACATTTAGAGCAAATTCTTAAAATTTATAGTTTATCAAGTTGATAGGGTTTATCCTCCTAGAGGATTTCCACATCTGGTCTTTTGGCTAGATTCAATCTTTCTGATTTAAGTACTCGTCGTACTACTTCTTCTCTTCTCTTTCTATACAAACTTATTCACTACCTTGTCGATTGTCTTGAATTTTCTCTGCATGCGGCAGCAGTGCTCTACGTAAAATTGATATTTTTTATACGTCTATAACCGAGATAAAATCACTCAGCAGCGACTCCCTAGTTGGTTGATTGCTTTACCTTAAGTATCTCGTTTAACAATACTACTTTCATTTGTTTTGCATTATATCTGTATCATAATATTTGTACTACCTACGTCTAATTACTTTAACATTTATATTATCCGACTTGTTTTTAGTTTTGTATTTTGCTGTTCCCGCCCATAATTGGTCTTTGCTGTGCGACGGCTGTATTTAAATAAAAAAATAAAGTAATAATTAAATTTTTTTACTATCTCAATAAACAATATGTTAACATCAAGTTTACTATAAAAATTTAAAAGTTTTAGTCCATTAAAGTCTGTCCAGAAACGAAGCGAAGTAATAAATTAAAATAGTTCATTTATTTTACATATAAGCGGTACACGATTTTGTATGAAATACATAAAAGATTTTAAACCTAGTTTTAGGATACACCGCTTTTAAACTATAGTGTTACAACGTAAGTTATTTATGAATAGCTCCTAATCCGTTAACAATGGGACGTACCTGTTCTTGAGGTCTAAACTGAAGATCATAGGCGTGTACATGGGTTTTGCTGACAAAAAAAAATTACAATTGCGTTTTATTGTGTTTTATTGAAAGTAATTTTAAACATATCATTGTAATTATAAAACACATCGTTTGTTAGAAACCATTTTATAGAATTAGAAAATTTAAGGTATAATAAAATATAGCAAGAACAAACAATAATTAATTAATGATGAAAGATTACACATCTTCTACATTTTTAACCCCCTTTTCGAAAAAGTATCAATACATCATGATGCCATTGGAATCTGGTAAACATGTTGATTTATTACTTCGCTTCGTTTCTGGGCAGACTATAGTTTGACTTATCCCGATGACGTCATGTATGCATTAAACCGAGAAATGACTGTCGGCGGTAATCTATTAAAGTATAAATATGGGCACTGATACCAACTATTCGTTATTCATTTATTTGTTGATTGAGGTTAGGTAAGTTTATTTATTTACTATGCTTACGATTAGTTACACATTAGTAATTAACGTCACAAGTTTGGGAACTCATATTTAACAGTACGAATAAGACGTTCAAGGGTGAGGCGATAGCGTAGTGTTAATAGAGTTCATGGATGAATGTCGTTGTGTATTTTATTTGATTCTGTCCAATATAAAAAAACTAAATTTAAAAACATTAAATAAAAAATTTCAAAATTTTCTAACCAACACTTTACTTTTTTCCGTTTTCCGGCACTGAAACGGAGCCGTAAAGTAGCAAAATTTATTGCAAAATCAAGTAAATTATATTTAACGCGATGCATAAGTTAATTATACCGCTTGTGGGCTTTATGCATTTTTTTTTAGAATGTACAGACGAATAGGTACATAGTTGTTAGAAACCACAGTGGAAACTACTTCTAGCCGACATCTGAGGATTGATTGTTCGGATTAAGCGGAAATTTTCAACTCCACCAAAAAAAATGGAAATTAATTTAAATCATGCAATTCCACCAAAGTAGTTATAAAGAAAATCTTGTTACCCATACAATTAGGTAACACACGTCAAAATTAAACAAATCGAAAAACAAAAATTGAAACTTGTAAGTAGTCATCATTTGTCATGAAAGGAAGTACAATCGGTGGTAGTCGGAAAGACGATGAGACGAGGAATGCGTTACAATCCGTAAAGGTGTGAGATCTATTAAATATTTTTTTTATATAAGTGGTATTGTGTGCTTGTTATTGAAAACTACAATAAAGTTAGTTATTTCGTTTTTACGGTTTTACCTGTATAGTCGTCTTTTACAAAGTACCCCGATAAATACTGGCGCCCAAAAACGTGGTGCGGCTAATTGTGAGATAAGATAATGAAAGTAGTGTTTTACAAGCAACAGACCCCTTCAAAGAGCTTATGAGTAATGTGAAACCCATGCATGTACAAGTGCGTGTAAACGTTACTAGTACTACAATGCCCAATTCGGAACCTTTTGCATCTCCAACTTCTAGGTTTTCTACTATTGCAAACAACCAGTTTGTAATAATTGAAGAAACATGCAAAAATTGCAATTGAGTCTTCAGCATCAACTGATGCATCAATTTTCTCAGATGACGACATCACATAAATCAGCTAAATACAGGAATTTGAAACTTAAGTCGGCACTATTGCTAACTTTGTTATTATCAGAGCTACATGGTCGATTAAATAAGCAAACAAGTAGCATTTGTTTCTCTCATCACTATGGTGAAAACAGAATAAAAATCGAACATCGCGTTCGTGAGTTATGTCAAATTGTTCCATTTTTTCAAATGGGACATTCTGTATACAATATGCTCAATCGATAGAAAATTGAATACTGATTAAAAAGTATCATATTATTTTTTATCTTAAAGTCAAAAATGACAGAGCTATTGATGATTTTTCAAATAAGTTTTTAAGTGGCTGTGATTTTATAAACTACAATTGTTTGTTGTATAAATGTCATCAAGAATAAAATATCAAATTGAAGTTTTACTTTAAACTGTTTACAGCCACTAAAAGCGTTTACAGGCAGGCTCAAAAATGCTTGGACCAAGACGGTGACGTTTTTGAGCATCTAATTTGAATTTTTCTTTTAATGTTCACAGAATAAATTAAAATAAACCATATCCTTTCGCTTCAAGGATATTCCTCTTTTTGCTTTTCATTTACCACTTCTGCTGGATATAGCCACCGTGATTTTGTATGTTAATCTATTCCCATCACGATATCATTTTTTTAAGCGTCTGCCGTGAACAAGATTCAAACCGCCTCGACCAACGGTTTTCCGACCAGTAAATTTGACTAAGTTCTTGGCATTACTACTCGACCACCCACGGGTCTGATATTCTTCCTATTTTCTATTTGTGGTAAGGCAAAGTTATAACTAACACAGCCACCTTAATCAATTTGAAAAATCATCAATAGTCATTTTTGACATTAGGATAAAAATAATGGGACACTTTTTGTTCAGTATTCAATTTCCTATCGATTGAAAATATTGTATACAGAGTGTCCCATTTGAAAAAATGGAACAATTTGACATAACTCACGAACGCGATGTTCGATTTTTATTGTTTTTACCATAGTGATGAGAGAAACGAACGCTATTAGTTTGCTTATTTAACCGACCCTGTAGCTCTAATAATAGTAAAGTTAGCAATAGTTGCGATTTAAGTTTGAAAACCTTGTATACTGCCCTGCATAAAATATGCCGACGTGTAGTTATTTATAGATAAGATATTGATTTATAAAGATTGCACAAACACAACAGATGATTGCGTGTTACGTGGTTTACCTTTATATTTAAATACCACACTGACCAGTAGTCAAGGCTGAAGCGTTAACGTGTGAAAATGCATTTGATACTTTACGTGCTGCGTACAGCGTAAAATTGCTTATCACATATATCGCGGAAATTGTTTTCTTCCAAACAAGTACAAAACTAATTGACAGAGCACTACGTATGCATATGTCGCGAAGTTTTATCTCAACTGCCCGATAAACTTACTGAAAAAGTACAAACATTTAGAAGAAGAGGAAGAAGTTCCATTCAATAGTTCGGAAAATCGATGTGTAAATACGGAGTTTACGTTTTCCAATTACGACGTACATTGATAAAAATAATGAAGAGTTTAAACCTAAATGCGTTGCTACTAAACGCCCTAAATGAAATTATTATAAAATTTTTGGACACGAAAAGACAGAGTACGAAAATCTTAAAAGAAAAAAATTGGAAAAAGAAACCAATACCGACCGAAACAAACACGATGCTAATTGTTGGACAACTCCAAGGTTTTAGCGTGTTTTGATCACAGTGTACAAAAATTAATCCAACGGCCCTAGCGGCACGGAAATTGTTCAGACGGCGGATTTTTAAGAAATCAATGCTGGCAAGACACGTTGACCTCTATTCCCAATTACAATTCTTGCTAAAAATTAAAGAGCTTAAATGCTGACACAGAAACTAAAAGAAGCATTATGAGCCGCAATTTATAGATGATTGTTGTTTATTTACAAAAGAAAATGTAAATATGTGTTTGGCTGATTGCCTCATGGCGTTAAGAAGAATTACTTAAAGTACTAGATGTGTCGATTGCACACCGCTAAATTTCTACTAAACTTATAGTGCTAGACATTGAAGTTGATAAACAAACACTATTAGTTTAAAGATAGCTAGTATCATTTTGGACCTCTATAGTCATTTATTATGGTTTTTAAGGATAAATCTAACAAGTGGTCACAGTTTTTTGACTGAATTATATGATTCCGAGTTATCTATGTATTAATTCAGTTAAATTAAATAATGACAAAGCTACATTATTAAATCATTGCAACTTTTGCAATTGATTTTACAAGAAGCTTGGTTACTATTCTAGAAAAAAGATAGACATTCCAAATAAACGGCTTTTTTTAACTATTAAAAAAAATTAAAATATTCCAAAGTTTTCAAAAAACTTAAAAGTGCTTATCAGGGGTAACAGTAAATTTTTTCAAGTATTGAAAAATTTGTCTGATGCCACAATTCATCATTACTTATAAACCAAAGGACGCGGAGAAGCCATTTAATAATAAATATTTTAATTACGATTCATCAAATTTACCACCATAGTCCAAATTACGAGCTTAATGTATAGTGAGTATGTGGTGTAATGCTAATATTAAAATATTTACAACACTAGTCGTTTATTCACTTTAGCCGAACAAAAGTTTACCACCACTAAGAGGAAAGCCATCGTAGTAGTATAGGCTTCACCAAATTTTGGGGTTACATTGAATGCTCTGAAGTTTTAGTACGAACCGATCATCAACCGTTAAAGTAGTTGATCGGTCAAAAACCACCATCAGGTCAATTTGCATGGTGTGTTTTAGAGTTACAAACCTACTGTGGGGTTGACATCGCAACCCCATTCTAATCAACATAAACTCTACATCCGTGTATTACGTAGAAAACACGGAAATCAAAACATAGGATTGCAAGTAAGCAAGTGCGGTCAGCATTTCTTAACGGCGTTGCTTTACTAAACAAACTAACCCATTTCGCACGCATAAAACGAAGTAGGTACGACAACAGAATTCAGTTCGAACCTACGTTCAAAGTACGAGCTCAGTTTAAACCAGTGCAGTTACAACCGAATAATGAGGGCAGTCAAAAAATAAAAAAGTCAAGAACCAGCCGAGTAGTCACAGCACCAGCACCAGGTGAAGACCGGCCAAAGTTTAAATCCATCAGTTCAATTTATTCCGGACCGACGTCTTCAGCTCGATATATAATACCACGATATCAGGTGACACCACACCGGGTATAGTACGCAAATTCCTATGTGCTGACCTACAACGTTTCCATTTATAATTATACATAGTATAGCTTAATCGCGGTATGTCTAATAATAATAATAAACGCTGCTAAACCGATCCGAATGCAAATTCTTTTCCTGGTTTAACCCGGCGTCTAGAGTAATACACCCTAAACGCCACACTACAATGGGAATGTGCACAAAAAATTAAAAAACCTTTAAAATATTGTGATAACGTCCAAATAATTCTCAAAATTAAAAAGAAAAATTTAAAAAATAAACTTGTAGATAAGTATCGGCATTTATTCAAATACACAGAACACTCTCTCATTGGTTTGATGTCACAACCTTTGTCGTAAATAATAATAATAATAATAATAATAATAATAATAATAATATTTATTGTACAAGCAATTACGTACGGCAATTTTGCACTTGTCAAAAAACAATGTATACAAAATGAACATTGTATATAAATACATATAAGGTACAAATATAAAGATTATAATATAAAGTAAATTATGTATAAAATATAATCTAAAACTAAAGGGTAAAAACAACAACTACATAATAATAAAAATATATCTTAAGATTAGACCGCAAGTTAAATAACTACAGAAAAAGTGTGTTTAAATATTCATTTATTGAATAAAAGCAGTGTTCCAGTAGATGTTGTTTTATTGATCAAAAAGTTGAAACCCTGATCTGACTGGGAATAAAATAATAAAGATTGACTAATAGACTGTTGTTTTGTGATTTAGTAGTAGTAGTAATGTAGTAGTCATGTCTAATATCCTTAGCCTTTCTGGTGCTATAATTATGAATGGTACTATTAGTTTTAAATGAGGCTTTGTTTTTATGAATTTCCAAAACAGTACAATAGATGAATAATGTTGGCAAAGACATGATTTGAAATTTACGGAATATATTTTGACTATGCTCTCTATAATGTACATTCGCCAAAGTCTTGACAATCTTCTTTTGTAGTGAAAATATTTTATTTACTTTAGAAGAATTCCCTATAGGTTTACTCCATACAATAAATAGGAATGAAATAAAGAGAAATAGCATAACTTGAGTGTGATTGTGCTAATACAATTTTTTAAATTCCTTAAAACAAAAGTAGATTTTGATGATTTAACTATAAGGTAATCAATATTATTGTTCCAGGTTAATCTATCATCAATATAAATTTCTAGTACTTTGGCACTAATTCCTGATGGGATATTAGGATGAAAAGAAAATGTAATTAATTTAGTTTTTTCTTTATTTAATTCTAAATTGTTGTGCGCAATTCAATTATGGGCAAGTTGTAATGAATCATGATTTTTAAAGTCTAAACGTTTTAAATCTGTATCGGTGACGATTAAAGATGTATCGTCTGCGTAAGCAACACATTTGTAAGGCTGAATGTATTCAAAAAGTCGTTAATTTATATAATAAAGAATAAAGGGCCTAATATGGAACCTTGTGGTACACCGTATATCGTGGTTCGTAGTTCTGAGCGAGTACCATCAGCCATGACACACTGTTTCCTATTGTGTAAGTAAGACGTAAAGAATTTCTTGACTAGACCTCTAATACCAAAACTCTCTAATTTATTAACTAATATATCGAAAGTAACACACTCAAAAGCTTTGGACAAATCACATAAAATCAATAAAGCACGTTCACCTTTTTCAATATAGCGTGAGGTACTGTGTTGCAATTTTCATTTATATTTACTATTTAAGTTTATGC